>JAVSBT010490862.1:5787-20524 GCA_033118115.1 Pharyngocirrus eroticus
GCAGTCCATCTAAAGGCAGGCAGTCCATCTTGACGGGTCTGTGAATCGGTGAATTCACCTACGGGTCTGTGAATCAAGTGAATCACCTAATGCAAAAATAACATGCGTTCAAAACTTGACCATGCAGCAAAAACTTATCACTCTGTGATAGCACTTCTCTCTAGTGTTGTTTTTTTACCTCTGACTTGCTGCTCTAGAGAGGTGATAATATTTACAGCCTGTTGGAGAACCATCAATTTGGTCATAGGCTGCCCACTGCCTTGATGCATTGTCACCATGTGACCAAGCTCTTTGAAAGCTTCATTAATATCTCGAACTCGTAATCTGGTGTACAGTAAACAAAGGTACCAAATATATAAAGAGCTTGCAATAAAATAGTCTTATTCATATAACTAGTAATGATAATGAAATTCAACAGTCATATTCAACAATCAAACATAAACCAATAGTAAATACTTCAGAACTAGACATTACAAAATATAAGGAACACAAGTATGCCAACATAGGCTATATACTTCTGAATATAAGCTTACAATGCATCTATATTTATATTACATTTCCTTTTTCCAATCTGTGCAAGTAAAAAAGGCATTATAGAGGTACTGTAAACAATTTGTGATGAAATTCTTTTATGTTTTGCTAAATAATAGAGTTTAACCTCTGCTTGATGTCATGCCAACCTCTCTTTTGATCGTTTTACTTCAATATTGATACAACTGTTGTAGCATAGAGGCTGCAATCTCAAAGAAGAGAAATCCAACCGTTGCTTTCAATTATGTACAATTATGTTTTAGATCAAAGTCACTCCTAACCACCGCAACACATATACATCTTTCCTGCCTCACACAAAATTGTGGAAGATACGGCTTTACAACATATCAAGAAATGTAATGGAACAGCAAGCACACAACTGGAGTTCATTATCATTTCTCTATTACATGTGATCTTCTACACAAATGAAAGACTGAAATCTCCGGAAATTTTGAATTTCTTTTTAATTTAATGTAGAAATATTCCTATCAAAAGATTTCAAACATTCAGCCTCATCATAGATCACATATAGGTCAAGTTTCATTCCCTTAGAATGATCCTTTCATTTTGCATCATGCAGTTATACCGTACCTTTCTCTAGTGTTATTTTGATGTCTGCGGACTCTTTCACGTTCGGCTTTTGTTGCGGGATCAGCATCAGGATCATCGTCGTCATCATCAGACCCAACAAGTGAACTAGAAAACAAAACGTACCAAATGACAACAAAATATTTTACCTGGCTGATAATCTTATATGATCAACAAAGCCATCAATTCTCTCTCTCTCTCATCTGTGTTTTTGGCGTCTCTCCAACTTCTGTCAAACTAAAAGGTAGAAAAGGTATTCAATGAGTACGTACCTCTTGGGTCTTCCTTCTCTTGGGAGGGGCACGGTTTTAGCAGACGAAGAGGTAACTCTAAAAAACTTAAACCTAGAATCCAAAAAAGAACGGGCTAAAGGAATGTTACCTTTCACGAGCATTATTAGCCTGCCGCCGCAGCTTTTCTCGTTCTACTTTTGTTGCTGGATCTAGGTCTTCATCTGACACTGACCTGAAAGATGAAAGATGAGGGCCATTGCAAGAAATGCTCTCACTGCCATTGTCTTCCAAAGAATTTTGAATCAAGTCTTACAGTAAATCACAAATAACATTTAACATGAATAAAAAAAAAGAGGTTAATAATAGCTTAGTCTTCTCGTATGGTTTTCTGAAAGTCAATACTTGATTAACATATATCTCCCATTAAAGTTATTAGTAATAGTAGTAACAACAGAAGTCTTTTACTAAAGCTGTCATAGCATCAAGACTTGTGAGCCTTTTCATCTACTTTTATATCTTCCACTATACACAGTAATTTTGAACAAAGTTCTAAGAAGTGGCTAATTCAAATGCCAGTAACACTACAATTATGATTACATCATCAATAAATAATACTTACTCCTCTACACTCAACCTTGGTCTTTTTGATAGCGGTGCATTAGGAGACAATTTATCTTCTTTAGCAATATCAGCTGCTGAATCTTTCTTTTTATTTTTGTTCCCGTCAACACTAGCATCATGTTTCTCTGATTTTTCTACCTTGATACTTCCATCTGTGTTTTGTTCACTGCCTTGATCGTGTCGTACACCTAAACAAGAAAAGGTAATTATAATTATATCTTGAATAATAAAAAAATTAAATTATGGTAAATATAAAATTATTGCTTGCAAAGAATTTAGAAGGACTATAAAAAGTAAAATTCATGAAACTCTACAATTGTACAGTAAAAATTCAAGGTCCTTTAAAAAATTGTATTATGTTTTCAAAATGATTAATCTTAATACATAAAACAATACATCAATTACTCGTAAACAAAAGGATTTTTTTCTACTATGAAGACCTACCTCCATAAGGCTCTGTTTGGTCTTGTGATGAACCTAGGCTGCTATTTCTATGGTCTTCTGACAAAGATGCATGGCTTCCAGCCTGTAAGAAAGAAAAAAATTGAAAAAAAGTTCATAAAAAGAAGAAGAAAAAAATGAACATCAGCATAAACCAATGACATGTTGTCATTATAAGTATATAAAAAAATAAAAATTGATAGATTTCCTTCTTGTGAGTAGCAGTGACATAAACCAGATAGTGTAGAACTTGACCTTAAATACCAATTCAAGAGAAAAAAATCCAGTGATGAGAGTGACTTGTATTGACGGCCTTCTATACAGTGTCTCCTAAGTGTTGAAAGACTGAGTATTGTAATGGATGAGCCCCATAATCATCACAAGTCCCATGTCAATAGGCCTTTGTTAAAGAGAAACCACCGAAATAAAACTGTTGTCTGTCAATTTAAAAAAAAAGTCACTGAGAATATGACAAGACAACCAAGACAATCATGATACCCAACAAACTTACCACGTTGTTGTGATAATATCCATAGGTTTGCTGGTGGTGGTGGTTCTGGTGCTGGTGCTGATAATGGTGGTGATAGTATGGGTTATAACAGTTTGGTACTCCCCATGTACACTGAGTACACCACATATCAACAACAACAAAAATCCCTCAACGCTTTAAGAAAAAAAAATCATCAAAAATCCTTATTTCTCCGCCACAAAAAGTATAATATCTCAAATCAATTTCCTTACATTGATGATAAAATCAAGACAGACCGTATCTATCCCAAAAAGTCTTGGTACACCCAAGCGCTGTGTTTTCTCCTTTGAATCAAGTGCTACACAGATATCAGTTTATTTTCTCCCTTGGTATATGTATATCAAGATTTCCCATCCTATCAGTGGAATATGGCAAACATATTGAAATACTTAACAGCAGTGTAGTTGGAACAGTTGGGATAAATTTGGCACAATTAAAGTGTGTAAGGGTCAATAGTCAAGCCTGGCCAACAATTAGCTACATAGGCAGGATGTCAAATGGAAAACAGATTCAAAAGAAAGAAAGAAAAAAGAAATGAGAAACAGGGGGGGGGGGGATCCAATATTATTTGAAAGAAAACAAACATGTGAGGTGTGGGTATATAGTATATTATGATGTTTCATTTTGCATTACATCTGGGTTTTCTATTATGCTCTGTCATCAATTTGTAATTTTTTCTTTGACGTTACTACCACTAAGCTTAGGCGATGAAGCTCCCACAGGTGAACTGTTGAAGTGTTAGAGAATAAAGCTCGCAAATGAAAGTGCAACATTTTACAAAAAAAAGAGAAAAAAAGACAGAAAGCTATTTATTCATTGAGAAAAAAATTACCTTCTTTCATTTCTCATAAACCTACAGTACAAAATAGGGGTGGTCTGTCAGGGACTTTTGACACCAGAGCTAGCAAATCATTTCCTTATAAACAAGACAAGTTTTCCATGACAGCAAGCATAGCATGTCGTTGTCATGGAAATCTGTAAAGTCTGTGACATCACAGAGAGACTTTTTTATGTGAGAATTTCCTTAGATTACGTAGTGGATGTTTATTTTTCACAATTCTAGAGCCAAGTGATTGGCCATTAGAATTTGTTTGGTTTGAGCTGTCAGTTACAAAATAAACATCTCAGCGTTCACAAACCAGATGTGAAAGCGCTAGCGTTTCCCTTCAAGTCAACAGCTGACAGACAACTGCAAATCATTAATTCAATTACCATCAATATCATAAACCCATATAGCTTTTCCATACTTTCTCCTCATTTTCATCAAAATATTAAAAACCACACAAGATTCTTATCTCTAGGTTTTTTAAAGTTGAAAAACATGCGTTGCAAAGACCCTAGAAGAAAAGGGCAAGCAAACAGATTGGGAAGCCACAATACATAAAAATACATGACATGTTCTCTTTTTTTTAAATCAGATTTCACACTTCTTACTTCTTTTCTGAACACCCAGATAAGTATCAAATTAAATCAACTTCATCTTTGTGTAGGCTAGAGAGAATCTAAAAGATGATAGAAAGCACAGCCAATAATGTAAACATAATCTCCAGAAAATCAAATAAAGTTGCAAGTAAGGTTTCAGCAAGCAAGAAGTGTTCATTAATACAGAATTTAAAAAAAAGAGACTGTGCGATTTCTTTTCCTTGCCAGGAAAGTTGCTTCCCAAATTTAACAAGCATCTTACACAGTTTAATTGCATGATCTACAGAACCTCACGCTGTGCCAATGCAAGATCAATATTTTCCCATCTACCACTAGGGTTCCCTAGCTACAGTAACAAGCAGTCCTCAACATAGCGTTTACCACTACAACTAATTTCTGTAACAAATTGGAGCTTCTATAAATTCCACCATTTACTTCTTACTTTACATCACTAAAATATGCCGTTACAGTAGGAAAAGAAAATTCTCTTAAAGAACCCAAAATGGAGAAACATAAAGAAAATTTGCAAAAATATTGTCTTCTGAAGTGAAAATAGTGAAGTCAAACCAACTGGCCTTCACAAATCACTACTAGAAGTGGGACTCCTAACACATTAGCAAAAAAAAACACCTAATCAACTGCCTGGGCCCCAAGACAATGTCTGTGGGACACACATACATCAAGTAACTACTGTCTACAAGCTGTAAGTGGACCAACATCAAGTAAACAAAGCCACTGATTTACAGTGCCTTTTTTAGCACAGTGTTGAATGATCTAGAGTGTCCTGGCAGTGAAGAGTCCAGAAGGTTATCCAAATGATAAATCACTTTGTAAACCACTATGGATCTTTCCCTTTAAAAAAAAGGTAAAAATGTAACCACCAAAATTCCGTGTCTACTGGGAGGAATTGATACTGGGATTTAAACATACACACTGTACATTAAAAGTGAAATTTTGATCAGCAAACATAAAACACCCAAGACTTTTTCCAAAGTTTAAATCTCCAAGCGTGAGATGTCAAGTGAAACTAATGAAGGCATCCCTTGGTACAAGTCACTATCGTAAACCATTGGCAGACTGCACTCTCACTTCTTATTTTAACTTTTCAAGATTTTAATTGGAGCTTTTAGCAAGATTTCTGTAAGAAAGAAATCAAGGAATATTGTACTTACCATATGTGGGTCCATATGTGGGATTCCCATACCCGGATAATTTCCACTCATGGTAGACCCTGGTGGCATAAGGCCATTGGAATGTGCAGGGGGCATCATTTGGTGCATACCGTCATTAGGGATGACCTGTCCGGCATGATTCCTTAAAACATGAATTGCGTCATCCAGTCTTTCTTCCATACGACTTTGCTATAAAACAAAGAGAAAAAAAAAAATCAAAATGTAACAGCAATTTAGGTTTTCTTCAATCCAGTATGATATGCTAACCATACTATTCAAACAATTATTTCTTTTCCGTCCCTTTCCAAAGTGTTGTTTCTTGTGTTCCAGTAACAAAACTAAAGTCAAACTGTCTCGAAAAATGACATCTTCACACAGTCTATTCTAGTCATCTGTCTTGTTGTATAAGACAACAACTGTGATCGGTGACAACTACAACTGTCCAAAGGCTAAACAGTCTCAGGTTGATTTCTTCCTTTATTTTTATCACTTAGACATTTTAATGGCACAAATACCAACATTTTCCTCTTTTTTTTCTTTGTAGGTTTTGTTTCAGTAGGATTATAAGAGACAACACTTGATGACTTTAACAGCTTGTTCTCGTTTTTCAAATACATCATTAAAAACACAACTGTACATTAATTCTAAAAATAAAAAATGGGGAGGATATTTTTTTTCACTGTATTAATGAATAGAGATATGCAAAACTATGGTAACAACAAGTCAAATGTGAGAAGAAACACTTGCTCTATATGATGAGGGAATGTTTCCCCAGTTTATCATCCATACATTTATATCAAATTATATTGCTCTAGATGGCTAATATTTCATAAAGTCGGAGATCAGGTCAAAGTACAGAATGTGTTTCACACAAATATATTGTTCACTATCTTGGAATTATATACCATAATGGATGATCTGCCTTTTCTCTGTTCCCATCTGTTTATAATTGATGTTTATTATGCTCAATGTGCAGAAAGAAATTAGTTGGTCAGGAAAAAAAAGCAGCCAAATGTCATGAAACTTGATCCTGTAAAGGCCTGTACATACGCCATTGCGGCATACTTCCTGCTAGGCTTTTTAGAAATTTTGAAAAATGGTAAAAGGGGCCAACATTTTTAGAAAAATTCAAATTCAAGGCAATTGTTTGGTTCACTACTTTCTTGCTCTGTGATTTGTAACCCCCCACCCACACCTAAGTTCATTGAAACTAGTTGTTTGAAGACCTAATTCTTTCTTCTTTGATTTGAGCGTTTTGTAAAATGTCAGGCGTAAAACTTTGTACGGCCTGAGTGAACAATAATTTGAATCATAAAATTTATCTCATCAGAAAACATTTCTGGGAGTTACACACAAAAAAATTATTTTACAAACAACAAATTCTATTCAATGCTTTTATCATTGTTTTTTTCTTTTTCCTACAGTACACAATATCATAATTTCTTTCAAGATGGGGCTGAGGAAAAGATTTCTCAGAGTAGCTATAAAGAATGTAAACTTAGTGTAATTTTATGTGATAAAGTAGTGTATAAGGATTAATCTGAAAATATCTTAACAAAAATCCTTCATTTTCTTAAACTAATCAGCATCTTATGATTAATCATGATTGTGAAACGTTAACTGCAAAATGTGTTTCATCCAACTCCCTTTTTCCCAAATCATTGGTGAACTGCAACTAATTCCTCCTATCACCCGTCACCTATTTTTGTGCTTCAAGATTACACTCTTAATTTCTAAAAGAGTTCAATTACAGGGAGACTGAAGTATGGAAAGAGAAAGAAAGAGAGAGCGAGACATGGAAATGATGATAAATTGGGAAGAGGAAGAAGGAAGGCATTTGGAATAGTCTCCATAATGACTAAAGAAAGCTTGGCTGTAATCTATCAAACCCTTTAGAACTGTCACCAAATGCACATCAACAAAAGCAAGACTAAAAGAGTGTTTAATTTGAAGATTTTCCTTTTGCCATAACACCAATGCTCTTAAAGTATATCAGGGTGCGATTTACTACTGGGTCAAGTCCAGTGTTTTTCGGCTGAGATCTGGACCAGATGATCCGGCTGTCCAGCCAAAATTTGGGTTTATCTTCTTATTCACTCGAGTGGTCCAGCTGAATGTAGGATGGTCCAGCTAAGATTTTGACCTGCCAGTCTGTCTGTCCATCTCAACAAAATAAAGTAAATCGCACCCTGTATATTTACAAAACCACCATAGGTGAACATGAAAATGCATTTCCCAAAGATATTCCAAAAGAGCCAGCCAACGAAAGCAACAGAATAGAAAAGAAATTGAAGCCATTTTGTCTGTGTGCCATACCTCCACTTGATCTCTAAGAATATGAATGGCATCATCCAGTTGTTCTTCCATGTGTCCTTGCTATAGATGTGTGTATGTAGGAAATGGGGAACAAAGACAACAAAAAGTGAAGATAGATGGAAAGGATAGGAGAAGACACAAGGAATGATGTTCTAATACTGTGGATTAGTAGTTGTAACATTATACTGAGAATTTTAATTTTTAATATGGTGCAAATTATTTTTATCTATTAAGAACAGATAAATTATGCCTAAATGTGTCTAGAATGTGCTATGAATATCAAGTTAATAAGCTTTTTATTTTTGATATTGAAAATATCAAATATAGCAACAATATTGATAAATACATAACAAGCTAGAGATTTTTAAAGTGAATTGTCAGATAGTTTTTGCACCAAATATTTATAAAGACCAAAAGTAGGAAATTTATTCTAGTACTATATATCATGCAGATATTTACAGATATCGTGCTCTTTTTCACACCAGGATTTTTTTTCATGTTCTAGGACTACACATTTTTTTTCTCTGAGATTCCACAATCTCAGTCACCTAACCTCTTGTTTCCGTATGAAAAAATCAAGCAAAAGAAAAAAATGGCAAATGAAAAAGACACTGAAAATTAAGAAACTATCCATTCCTTATAGATTGGTTTTTCATCAATGAGGTGCAAAGAGGATTCTTACCAGTGAATGAAGATGACTTTCAAACGGTGAGGTAGTGCTTGTGGTAGGTCGTGCCCATTGACTGGTGGCACCTGAAATTCACAAAAAAAATAAAAAGTGACCATTAAATTTTAATTTATAAAAGTGTACATGACTATAGCTAGGAAACACAGGCACATATGGAGAGAGAAGTGTGGATGGAATTGGATCTTCCAATAAAATCAGAAGTGAAGTCTGTATGCTACAAGATGAAAGGGTAAGAGGAAAAAAAGGTTGAATCATTTCATATAAACCATTGTTGCCTTGTAAATAAACATATCTAACTCATCTCTAAAAGTACAAAGCACATCAAAATATTAAGATGGTGTTATTTGTTCTCTCTGAGTGGCCTTTACTTGGTGTTGCCCAGATGGTACCTACAGGTGCACAAACAGACCCTCCCACTGTGTTGTTTCCACTGAGAGAGCAGGACAAGTTGTTCTTATGCCATACTGCACATAAAGATCACTTCTGATGCCCAATCACCACCACTTGGACAAACACACAGGATAGGCTTGATGTCTATTTAAATGGGAGGGCTATTTTAACTGTAGCTGTTTAGATCAGTGGTAAGGAAAGAGGTGCCAAGAAGAAGAAAATATTTTTAAAAAAATCTTTCAAAACATGCTGCTTGTACATGTCGAGTCTCCATCAGGTTTCTGATGGTTGGAAATTAGTCACGTAAATTCACAGGAGTTTCAAATATTTTGTTAAATCAGACGTCAAGGAATAAATGTTTGCAGTGTAATCTTATTCTCCATGCCCAATTTGTTTTAGAAAAAAAGCATTCTAGTAATGCTTATGATTTTCACTGCTATCTTTCAGAATGATAGAGGGGGTTAACAAGTTCGCGGTTATCATCCAATATAACTGACATTGAGAGACCTTTGTTAGTCTGTATAAATATCTGGCATTACCGGAAGCCTCATAGTCACAGATCTTGTAAATTCTTCAGAAGCCGTATTGTCATATTAAAGATTTTACTGCATGGGTGGTATGTTGCTGAAGTTAGCGGGAATCTAAGAGAAATCACATTTGATAGGCTGCAAATAAACAAGCCTCATTTCTTCACTCAAACTTAATCTAGAATTCTGTTAAAGCAACCATTTTCTTGTTCGCGTTCCTTGATCTTTTTCGCTGGAGTCTTTAAATCATTCCCTGATTGCTGATCAGTAAACAATGATTGATAGCTTATTTCGGCAGATTGTTATTGAATAAAAGAGCACTGAACCAACATGGAATTTGTTATAAGCAGTGATTCAATTCCTCTTTTCCTCTATTCGTTTTTCCCCTGTTCATTGTTATGGAATATTACCCAGAACCGTTTCATCAACTGTCTCAGTATTTCAACTACAAAGTTTCTATCTATTTTTTTAAATTTCTTACAACCACAACCAGGCCAGGTGTGAATGAACAAATCAAGCAGTTTTGGTTCTCTGTCACACTCTGCAGTACTCATCTTGACCTGGATGTAACACTAAACAACATAACAGTGTTTGACTTGATGTAAACCAACAGGGCCTCTAACCAGTAAATCACAGGACCCCTACTTCAGGTTCTGACCGCTACTTATGCAATGTGAAAACAATTTTGATCTTTGTAAATTATACCCCACACTGCTTAGGCAAAAGAGAACACACAATTCATGGGAAGAAGCTACATGTTGGGTCCAGGTTCAGATTTGGAATGTGTTAAAACATAACAAACAAAGCCAAGTACTCTTGATAAAGCACTTAGTATGTTTACTATTGTGTTTTAATTGGCAAGGAATAAAATTCAAGTAAATCTAACATTATTCCAGTGATAAATTACATTTTGTGCTTTATACTCCAAGGTGTTTGTACTAAGAAGTTTTCGATGCAAGTTTCTATAAAATTACTAACAATCTTGTTTGGCTTTTCATTTTTTACAAAAAGATTTTTAGAAATATGATGCTACATTTTACAAAATGAACTTACCTGACATGGGAGGGGGAGGTGATGAGACAGGGGTTGAAGGATTAGACCCATAATTACTGCTTCCTGTATGTTCTGTGGAATAAATCTGGAAAGATAAAAGCAAAAAAGAAACATTGAAACTTTTGGTTTGATGGCAATTTCTGTTATCAATCACAATATGAAATGGGTTCAGGGTTTTATTTCTTCCTTTAATTACAGAAGTGTTCAAGACAGCTAGAGACAAAGAGAGTTGAAATTGCAGGAGTTATTTCAGAAAGAATATGATGGATGGTATCAAGAATAGTTCTTCACTCTCTATCACATGGATCTTAGTCAAGTAGAATTAGAAAAGATTTGGAGATATAAAAAAAATCTTATTCTCAGACTACAATTCTGGAGACAGGCAAACTGATGAATGGTTCATTTCAAGATTTTTTCGTTCTCATAACATGGCAGCCACAGTTGTAGTTCTAGTTACATTCAATCAATGTAATTCACTCCTGTACATTCAATTATCATGGATGGGGTTGGTGTTGTTCATTTGCAACCTACTGAACCCTGCCTTATCTCAAATCACTCAAAAACCAAGTAAATTGTGTTACAAGTAATGCAATTATATTGCAATAGTTGCCTATTTGGGGCTAACCTTTTCAGGGGAAAAAAAGAGAATTTGGAGTACGTCTTGACTTTAAGAAAAAACTAGATCATGAAGGAGCATTGTAGAAAACAAGATTACAGCAAAAATGTAGACACGCACTCAGATTTAATATTTTGGGGATTCTTAGTACTTATTTTGTAAGAATCGATACAAAGTCTTTCTTTTATAGTTTTTTTCTAAAACAAAGAAATATCCCTGGCACACAGTCAAGATCTTTACTGCTTTTAGACTACAACACTGGCCTAGAATGCCTTCTTGCGCTTTGCTGTGTTTCAGATGAAGAAAGGCATGAAATGAATGGAGAAATGTAGACACAAGCCAAGCCAGAGGCAAAAGGATTATCTTCTCAGGAAACAAAACTGCAAGAAGCTAGCGAGAGACTGATGGAATGATTGACAGGACAAGTGTTCCCGTGGACAGCTGCCTAGATCATTAAATCTTAATATACACATGTTCTAAGAGAGACCAGTTCACTAACTCTACAAAATATTACGTCTTTAGCTAGTCATGTAGTTTACTTATGGATGATATGTCAGAAATGGCAGCTCCTGTATGTTTACTATGGCCAGCTGCTGGCCCTAATTCACCAATGACCAATGTCAAAATATGACAAACAAAATAGAACTTTATTGATAAGAGTCTATTAATTCTTTCTTCAATTGTGATCTTGTTCATGGTAACATGAACACAAGATTACTTCTCCAGGAAGAGTAAATTCTACATTCCTACCTTCTGCATGGCTGCATCCAAATGCATTCCAAGTGCTTTTATAAACCGTGTCTTTCCCCAATCTTGTTCCCCAACATAGGGAGCCTCTACATAATAGCTTGGATTATAATCCATCATTAAAAGCAATATATCTCTCCCAAATGTCTACTTTACCACCTTTCTCATACCCTTTCAAACTTCAAATTTCTCACTGGAATTTCAAATCTCCTTCAAGTTATTGAACTTGGCTTTATTTGTCTTTCAGCACAGTTGAAATATATTTCTTGGGAGATTTTTATTACAATGCAAATCTCTGGGATGGTTTGTACACCTGTAATCAAGACAATAGCCAGACCTGCGTGGAAATCCCACAACAATAAACATGGTCATATTACTACCCTAGAGCTATCTCTTATTCTAAAGACACTTAAAACCAAAAGATCAATTTATCATTGACAAAAAGACAGTATTACATCTTTTTTGGTCATAGATATATACATTTGAGTATAATCATATGTAATGATTTTTATGAAAATGGCTCATATAAGCCATCAAAACAGAATGATATTTTTTTTAAGTTAATTGAAGATTCCCTAAATATTCCCCTCTTCTTCTAAAAATCATTTGACTGTGTGGATAAATATTTCATATAATTTTGGAACAAAATTACTTTTTTGAAATAGGAGTAACTAGCAACATAGTTTACTACAGTACCTAAAAAAAACAGTAGGAAATATCTGGAAACACAATCATCAACAAAATCATATTGTACGTCAACATGTGTTCTCCATAAATCTTCCCTAATTCCTCAAATCTTGTAAAGAATAAAAAAGTGGGGGTGGGCTAGAAAATAGAATGAGTTCTACAGTTCATTTCCACTGTGATCAACAAGAACAGGTTGTCACACAACTGAAGTTACAGAATGAGTTATGGATTGACGTGTATTCACAGAGTTTAGAACAAAGATCACTTTTCACCAGAAATTCATATTTTCTTTCAACCTTTCACACTCAGCACAACTGCTCATGTTTGTTATATCAGTTTTCACAAGATACAATATAACTACTTTATTCCTCTTTCTAGGCCATACAAGCATTTTTTTCTCATTACTCTATATGAGAGCTTGAGGTTTCACGACCCCTGTGCTATATCTGTCAAGATTCTCATATCATAAACTTAAAACTATACTCCCAAAGAGCCTGTAGATCTACTTATTTACTCTGCATATTTCTTCATCACTATATACAATAATTTCAGATTTTCTTAAAGTCAATTACTAGCGAACAGGTTTGAGATTTCTTTGGCCGTACATTTCAGGTTGTTATGGGGGCAATTCTTTCTTCCTTTTTTTCACCAAACTTTTCAACCTTTCATTGGCCTGTCAGCATAGTTTGTAGCAAACAGATTTAGACTATTTTGCATCTAAACAGAATGAAATTGATCAGGATGATGGTTTAGCTAATATGAAAGTATTCTGGCACCATGGTAAGCATGCTTATAGGTTATCTTTGGAATGTAGCATCTTCAAGATACCATCTTGTGCTACTAGACAAGAGCAATTCTCACTCTGCTTCAGGTCTTTGATACCTAATCTTTCTTAATTCGAAATGTTTGTCAGCATAACATATTAAAATCAGGCTCTTCTCTCACTCTTCACGCAGCTAAAGTTACATTCAATTTTTGCTAAAGCTCTGACCCACACTGGCAGGCCTTACTGTGCATCTCCTTGTCAAATCATCTTTCCAACTGATCCATACCCAAGACTGCCAAGATCCAGCTGGTAAAGCCACAAATCTAAATAAAAACTACATTATGATTCTAACAAACCATTATCTTAGGTCTACTTTGTTTCACTACATCACTACATTCTCCATCAGTTGGGTCTCTTGTTTTTACATGATACTTCTTCAAAAACATGTTAATGTTTTGGACTCCAGCCTCTGATCATATAAATCATATCTCAGTCTAATGCACATAAAAATCTAAGTGAGGCTGCTGTAGCCTTATCTCTTCCTCTATCCCTTTCCTATCTTGTAGGTCATCTGATACAAACCAATATTTTTTCAGGGTTGGAATAATGTACGGGTGAGAATCATCCCCAAAGAATATAATAAAAATTCAATTTCCTCCTATTCTATTTTAGGTCACCAACACTGATTTGTCCCTAGAGCCAAGAGATGTGACAATGGAATTGCTGGGACTGTCACCCTTGCTTAGATAAAATCTCCAATTCTTCTTTCCTTGAATGGCTTTCGACTTTGCATCTTCTAGAACCATGTCTACATATTGGATGTAATTTTTCGCAAATATTCTTAATATAAGAAAATGTTTTCATACTTACAGCTGTTAGTGCTTTACCAAGGGCATCTCCTGAGCTTCCTTGGGATGGGGCGTTGTGTTGTGAGGGCATTTCTGCTCCATTGACCGGTGGCGATGTTGTGTTATTCGAGTATGATGATGTGGGAGGCATAGTGCTATTGCCCCGGAAGGTGGACATGGGTGGAAGACCTGATGCTAACATGGATTCATGATGATGATTATTTGGCGACATTTGATGATAGCCCTGAAAGTAAAAGAAAAAAACACAAACATGTGAAAACGGCTCAACATAAAACAAAAAAAATGCACACAAAAACTGGCTTTGAATTTGGATGTTTGACAATCGCATTTATACTCTTAAATTAATATATTTTGTAGCCCTCAAATATGGACATCTCTCCACTCCATCAACAAAGTTACAAACACACTTTGGCTGAAGAATGCTTTATAAGATCATTTTTTCAATAAATATCATCCCATGTATCAGTCTACATTGTCAAAAAAAATCCAATATCCCAAAAAGTTTTCATCTCCTTCAATCCCAAAGTTATTAGATGTATCT
>JAVSBT010490973.1:0-20523 GCA_033118115.1 Pharyngocirrus eroticus
ACAAGCCAGCACTTTACCACTAGACTAAAAGGTCCGGACCATTTAGGCTGGTCAGTAAAGGCTTAAATCGTTACACTGGTAATTAATTCCAGCATTCAACTAAAAACTGGTAATTATTTGATATTTCCAGCATTGGCAAATCATAGTCAAGCTGATGACTGTATCATTATGATGTAATATTTATTTACCTATGATTTAGGCCTACGCCATTACTGAGTGTATATCTGTAGTGATGTTTTCTTTTCGACAGGTTTCATATTAAAGTTTTCATAACAGAACACAGCAACCATGAGTCAATCTCAAGATGATGGCTTTGATGAAGCGGGGGAAGATAACTTAAGTTACCAAGCTAATTCAGACAACAATTTTGTGGATGTACAACATGATATTGATTCTCAAAATGGTTGTGAAAATGAAAATGAAAATAGATGTGCATGTTCCACTACCAGTACAGCCTCAGATTTTCAATGGACTCCAAGCTTGTCACCAAGTCAGGGAGAATTGAGACCTGAAACACAAAACGGATACCATTCTGGGTCTAGGGATGCAAACCTGAGCCTGAATAGATTTAGTACAAGTAGTAATTATATACACGATGGAGACAATAAACATGTGTCAAAATATGAGAATAAATGCAAAAAATCCTCACAAAATTGTGATGGTTACAGTTGTAGGGAATGTGATAAAACTGAAAGAGAACCTAGAGATGATATGGAACAATATTTCAGAAATAATGCCCATATGTTAGACAATCTAGATCTTAATAGGACTGGTGAGGTCAGTGTGGAAGGAAATGACGTACAAAGAGAATTATCTCCATTACCAAGAAATTCTATATGTAGCATAAGGCAGTCTGAGGCTTCAAAAAATGATACCGATGAAGACGAGGGACTTTCAGATTGTGTTTATTTACCTGCAACTGACTTTGGACCATTACCCTTGCATCTAGCTATGGCCAACTTGCAGAACTCATCTAATCTTTCAAATGCAAATGAAAGTGATGATCAAGTTGAAGATTTTATAGATGCAGATATTCCAAAGAAATCGTTTGGATTATTTACTTATGCAGGCTCATCAGACTCTTCCCTTGATGAGCCAGATTCAAATCTTGAGCCATCGGATGAGTGTGAACATTGTATGAATAGACAGAGTGAAGAGCAGGAACAGGCCAGATCTAGATACACGTCAAAACCTCAACCTCTTGCACTGCATCATACACACAATCTTGGAGGAACTGCAGGCACAAAAAGTTTAAAAGACAAAAAGTCTTTTGTAAATAAACAAAATCATTCACCAATTTCTCGTAGAAATAATGTCAGAGAAAGGGAGCATCGACAACCACATAGTTCAGAAGAAAGTGATGACTTTAATAATGGACTGGAGCCTCAGGCTCTTATTAACGCTATGGAACAGAATGCTATGGTCCTTAATCTGGAGGATGAAGATAGAGACTCTTTGCTCGATGGAGAAATCAATGAAAGGAATCTGGACGCAGATCCAGATAGTCCTTCTAATTTTCCTGGGCATGTGAGTCCTATTGGGAGTGATTTTAATGATCAGGACTCTGGAAATGAAAATGGGGATGAAAATTTAGATTCAGTTAATGAAGAGGGAGATGAAAATGGGTCACATAATCAAAGTATGGAAAGCATTGAAGGGGCATGTGGGGGTGGTGATGCACATAGACTGAACATTGATGATATGGATAATAGCATCTTGGATTACGCTGCACCAAAGTTGTTCAATAGTGATTGGTATGTTAATGATGATTATTACCAAGATCCTGGCTTTCAGGTTCCAATACAATACTGCCCTCATAAATTACTAAGGTATGAAGGGGAAGAAGTTAACACTGCAGAGTTACGGAGGTTAAGAAGACAGTTTGATTACTTTTGGTACATTTGTAGAAAGAAAGATGAGGAGTGGAAAAAGCATAAGGAAGAAGACAGGCAAAAAGATCAACAAGAGAAAGACAAATTGAAAGCTTGTGCCAATGTCATTGGGTCTCCACTAGGTGGGGATTCGGCATCAAGTTCGGAGTGTGAACCAATGGATCCTTTTCATCCCAATTTTCAATCTAGAGCAGATTCCCCAAGGGTGACAAACCAAGAAACAAACAATTTAAACATGGAAATTCTCCCTAGTGTAGAGCCATTGTCAGACTTTGATGATGAATTGTTCAATGTATCCCGGCAAACATCAACCTCAAATTTTGATCAAGATGAAAATAATTTCCAAGATCCGAATGAAGGAGCTCATGGTTCAAGGAGTATGCCAGTAAATGCATGGCTCCAAGAAGGGCCCCCTCTCCCCCCAAGAGATTTGAGATCTTTGTCTCCAGAAGGTGGTCGATTTACTCCCCCTAGAAATAGTCCAAATACTCCATACCCAAGGAGATTAGAAGATCTTGAAGATTTTGATTTAGTTTTACCTCCTAGAAGGTATTGTAACACTGCACCAATTGGATTTAGACATTGCTTCATGCAGGATGCTCACCTTCAAGCAAGGTCACAGACATGGCCTAGACCCAATGAAGAAGGCTTCCAAAATGCCCTAGTTCAACACAATGGATCTGGGGATAATGAAAGAGCTTTAGGTCAAGTTCTTGGAAGGTTTGTGAACTATTTACAATCAAGTTTTAATTTAGGTTGCAGTGTGTTACTTTTGCTTAGTTAGTTCAAGAAACCACTAGAGCTCAAATTATAATTATGACGATTAGATGTATATTGTTGATCACGTAAATCAGTATCAATAATGACAGTTTATCATTCTAGATGCTATCTAAGGTATATTATTTGTTATGTAAGTCTCATGGTACAGGACTATCTGTGACATGTGTTGCCATGTCAGCATGCTATGTTATTGTATATAATACCGCAGGCAAGAAAAAAGTTTGGAAAACATATATCTTCCTATGGATAAAAAATATCCATGCATAAGCAGTTGTCACCAAAAAAGGCTGTTTCTTGTTCTCCCTGGCACAGCCTATGATAACTTCATGCCACACCATTTCCATTATACATAATATAGCCTACTTTGGATGTTTAGTGTATAACAAATGATTTCAATTGTTTTCACTTTATCAACACAGCAGCATCACTGGTTTTCGTATCAATAGCCGTTCTCAAATCTTCACCAAAATGACTTCTGTAAATCTTTAAGAGCTGTGTTATTCAATTTGTTGTTATTTGTTTTGTATTCTTTGATAGTTCACCTCCTAGACCAGCCTGGTCTTCTTTTAGTACAGATGAATCTCCAATGAGTCCTCACAGATCTATGGCCTTCCAAGTCATTCCACCACCACAAGATGAACAAAACCAAAAGTGTGTAATCGTTTGAAATTACATTCTATTTTTTTGTTGATATTTTTAGTATTTGATTTTTTGTTGATAAGTCATGTATTTTACACAAGCAAATATATTTTGAAAATTTTCAAAGTATGCAAACAGTTAAAAGTAGTTACAAATTCAATTTTATAGGAATATAGAAGAATATTCTGACTTCAGTTAATGCCTAAAAATGTAATTGTTTATTACGAAAATTAGCAAATACAACTGAAATGCAACTCCATATTCGGACTTAGTTTGATAGAAGAATATATTTTACTATAATTGGATATGGATTTGTTTGACTGTAGGTTCACTTTGTATTGGTTATTTCAGTGAACACATTTATGAAGACTTAGATTCGCTTCACGCTGGGAGAAAGACAGGTGACACCAATGTAACATCACTTGAAGATGACTTGGCATCAAATGACAGTCAGGAGTCTGAAACTTTAGACTTGGTGAGTCACTATATTTTCCAATGGCTTTATTGATGCATTGACTACCTATGGTTATTACTTAGTATCTTTCTGCTATAAAGTTTTATTTATGAAACTATTACATTATTTTATCATTTATTACTGGTGCATATCTATGTGATTGTCATATATGGAATCTGCAATAATTGTGGCTATTGAAAATCTGATCATATTTATGGCCCTTGTAAAATGATAAGGGCTCATTAAAAAATCTTCAGTGTTTATTTGTGGTTTGGTTTGATTTTTGTTTAGTAAATGCTGAATAGGCCACCCTGCATAAAAAAATGCAAATAAAATCAAAATAAATCCACTGAGGATAGCGCATAAAAGTCAATGTTTGTATTCTTTGCATTTTCTGTTAATTCTTTGTACATTTTGAACATCAGATGCCTGAGGAATATAAAGAACCAAGAGCCCCCGCTCACCCACCTTTACCTAGAAGAAGAAGACCATCAGTGGAGAAGACCATGATATGGACTGAATATGGTGCTTACCTAAACCAAGTCAAACAAATTGGGGTGTCTGCATGTGGTGTTACTGCTGTGATCAATGTGCTTGTAAGTTGAGTCAATAATTATGAGTATTTCAATAATTTGCAAGACATACAAGGTTTGAATGAGGTTTTTTTTTTTTACACACACGCATTTGATTCCATTAAATTACAATACACTGTAATAAAAACAAGCATGGACTGATCGCCCAATGGCATATGTGTCCATATAGGGTGTGAATGTTATTTGATTGAATTAAAAAAAAAATGAAATATGGTAATCTACTGTCTGTCTACCCCATTGAGTGATAAAAAAAAAGAATTAAACTGTATATACAAGTTTGACATATTTTTTTAATATCTTTTATAGAAAGCCATGAAAATTCCACATGATGTCAGCACAATCTGTTCTGTGATCAAAACTAATTTGAGAGCTGAAAAGGCACCTGTTCCTCAATATCTTTTATCTCGGTGCATTGCAGGTAATTTTAACCCATTATGTTTATTGTTAACACTTGAGTAAAAAGAACTGTTTATATCATTATATCTTTACCTCATCAACAAGATGTAATCTTGGTTTATGTTCTTCAAGGCACTTGAATACATTTTTGACAAAACTTTTGAAAGTTAATAATTTTATTGGTTTTGAAAGTAATGCCTAACCAAGAAGGCTTACCACTGAAAAATGAATACTATTTAAGGTTTAAAAACAGATTATTTCCTGCATATATTGTAGGTAATGAATATCTACTTTTTCACAATGATTTTCAAATGATTGTGAATAATTAGATTGGAAGATCTTACAGATAATATGGCATCAGTCTCTGTGAAGTTCTAAAAGAATAGTAATTCCATGCATTGAAGATGTCCTTATCTGTGGAATTCATATTTTTCTTTTTTTTCCTGTAGGTACTACTGCTGAACAGTTGAGTAATGGTGTTTCTATTCTAACAAATGGTGAAACAGTGTCAAGGTTTTTTCCTACTTATCCTCCTAGAGATTTTGACATCAGAAAATGGCTGACACCGTGGATCAAAAAAGGTAAGACATTTTAAAATTTGAAATGGTTTATTTCAGACAAATGGAAAGTGATGTGGTTTGTTTCGTTGATGAAAGGAGGTTCCATTTTGTAATTTATTCTATCGAATCAGATAAGGTTAATTCTACACTTTGTTTTTCATTTGATCCAAATGCAAACAGAATAAGTCTGATGAATATCAGATTTTGTGGATGTGTTCCATGGCTGTTTTTGTACCAAGTATCCTATATTAGGACTTTTTGATCACAAAATTGTTTCAGGTTCGATAAATCTAAATATCAGTTTGAAAGACCTTCCCATAGTTTGGCCCTCTTGTTGAGTTCAACAATATATTTTTGTATTATTGGAATAAATTGTGGTAGCATTGTCAGGAAAGCTTTTGATGCCACCTGAATCAAAAAGGGAACAACAGAAGCCATTTTTTTTAGTACTTAATATTTTATTATTCACATTTATAAAATCACAATTTTTTTCCACTCACACATGAGTTTTGATATTTTATAAAGATCGAGATATTCAGCATCTCGGTATGTCATTTCTATAGTACATAACAACGATTTTTTGCTTCACAGACGTTTTTCTTGCTAAAAGTTTTGTATAAAGTGAAAGATTATTACTTGTTCTGCCAAATGCACACATCTTTATATTCATAATTCAAAAACTTTTAAGTTTTTATACAATTACAATTGACAAAATGTAAATTTCCGCTAGGATATAGTTATCATATCTTTGCAAGAGGTAATTTTTTCAAAGCTATAGTATGGTCTTATGACCAAATATAATCATTGTTTGCTATTTAGCAATGCTCAATAGCTTTTGGTCAATAATGTTTCGGTAGCTGAATCAGAAATGCGTTTATTCAAGTATTTTTATCATGCTTTTCTAGATTCATATATGTTGAACGAGTAGGATAGAAAATGAATGAATTGAAATTTTATTTGAGATTGTAGAAAATAATTTGACTTTTAAATATTGATAGTGGTTTTCTTTTTTATGACATAAAACATTGTTCATCTGTGCTCCACCATGCAGCAAGATTGTCATGTGATTGGACAGGCAGAGAGGTGTTGTGAAGTGCAGAACACAAATTGCACCAAAAGTGACTTTCTTTGGGTTCCAAGTCAACTTCTACATGCATATCCCCTTGGTACCGCCATCTGAAATACTCATTGAATAGGTGTCTATCACTACTCAGAATCTTCAAATATCTTGCAAGCTCATGTGGTGAACCAAAGTCATCTACATGAATAAAGGATTTTGGAGGGGCAAATTTTTCATAGTCTTCTCGGGGAGCTCCCATTACTATAGGAATAACATCGTGACTTAAAGAATTCAACCAAAATTTCTCTGTGATGTACTCTCGACAGTTGCTATTCTCAAAAGCCATGTAGAATTTGTATCGCTTTCTTAACATGTCAAAACACATGGTCTTATCTCTACACTGATGTTCACCGCACACCCCATAAATGTCCACAGGAATGTGCTTCTGTAATGCCTTTACATATTTTTCCCTGCTATTCTGTGCTTTGCAATTGGTAACGAACCATGCAGCCATTCTAGTCTTCCCCCTAGAGAAGTCTTGCAGAGGTAAAGTGGTGTAGTTTCCTACCGTAGGAAATTTGAAAGGTTTATAAACGCCATATGGTGAAGGTAAATCAGAATCTGAAGTGTAAGTACTTGTCCAGTTGAAAAATCCATCGTATTTACTGAGGTTTAAACCCATGTGGTAGGGTGATTCTAAGGTGTAAAATATCCAGCGTTGGTGAGGGAGACGGTGCTTACTCATAGTGGCAGGATCTGGAAAATCTCTCATATGAACTATAACAGCGTCACTGTCACTAACGTAGCTTTTGTCATCGCTAATAACACATCGTGTTTCAGGACACTTTAGATTGTGGAATATGTCTTTCCCAGTAGGTACCTGCCAGTTTTTGCCATAGAACCGAGTCCACCTTAAAATGATCTTGTCCCCATTGCCATGCAATGCACTGACCAGATCTTTGTCAGTGGTTTGTAGGATAGTTCTTGTGTGGGTGTGTAGGTTGTGTTTGTGAAGTATGTCTCTATCATGAGGTACATGTTTGGTGGCTAATTCTTCTACTTTGCAAACAGAGGAAGTAAACACAATCTGGCAAAAGTTTGGAAGACTGGTGGGAAGGACTCCAAGAGAGACACCCATGAATAAAAGAAACAACCAAGTCAGAACTGTCACTGACATGGACAGTAAGATATAGGCACGGTACAGTTTTTGTCCCCTAATGTACCTCCCCAATTGATGTTGTATATACTGAAGATTCATCTTAAAATTAGACCTCTAGTTTCTGTGTCTGTGTTGAATACTTTCAAAGTCTGTCGAAGTTAATTGACTCAATTGATTGTCAAATATCAGGTCATGTATTGAAACAAATTTCCTTAGAATGCATGGTATTCTGTTATTTTCTGCACAATAAAAAATGATTTTGTAGCTTTGTGGGTCCTGTCACAATTGCATTAAAATCTGTCTCTACAGATTTTATCAATCACTGAATGCTGGCACATTTCCACTGCAGGGAAATAAAATGTTTGTTTTTTAGGGGAGTTTATTGCCCCCAGGACATTTTTATGTTGATTAAATCCAATGTCGCTTTGATTTATGTAATCATGAATCAAACAGAAGAAAAGTGAAATGTGACAAGC
Organism: Pharyngocirrus eroticus; assembly: GCA_033118115.1. Classification (NCBI taxonomy): domain Eukaryota; kingdom Metazoa; phylum Annelida; class Polychaeta; family Saccocirridae; genus Pharyngocirrus; species Pharyngocirrus eroticus. The sequence goes on from JAVSBT010490973.1 coordinate 8,010, forward strand.
TAAGTCAGTAATGTTTGGAAAGCTAATTTGTGAAACCTTTTATACAGTCTCTCATAGATCAGTGGCACAATTAGCAGACACTTCTAGAGATGTGGCATAAGTTGTCACCATTCATCAACACTACACAATAGAGGTGTGGATTCTGTTTGCTGGTCACAGATGTTGAAATGATATTCACCTCCTTGAGAACGAGGATTGGTTTGAGATTGTAGTTAATTCTTCTAGATGCTGATGTAATTTCCTGATATTACATTCTTGAGCTGGGGTATCTAGTTGTGCTGCTTAATAGGATCAGTACAGCCGTCACTGCTTAATTTATTCCATTTTTTCTTCGACTTGATTAATCCTAATTTGTGTCATTTCTGGATTTGTGAAGTCTCAAGATTTACAAATCCATGCTTTCAAGTTGGAGTATTGTAAGCGGGAATGATGTAATAGAAATCGATGTGCAGAACAATAGATTGTAAGGAATTCTCTTTGAGCCTAAGCATGGATCTTTGGAGTAACTCCTTTTATGAAGATAAATAGTGGTACCTACAAAAGATGATAGAAATATATTATTGGAGTTTTATTAACAAATATGGGGAATTCAAAGAGAATGAATGATTTCAAGAAAAAACCTCATTATCAATATTTTCCCCTGAGAATAGTACTTTGTATTTATTGTCCCTCAAGTTTTTTGTGAGTTTTTTTCTGCTTTGTAAATTGTATGAGATGTATTCATCCTACTAATAGTTTCATTTATCATCAGTCATTACATTACACAGCTAAAGCGAATTACTGAGATTCTATGAAAAGCATTTATTATCACTCCTTCCCATTCTACAGCTGAAATAAAGTGTTCAGAGTGGTATGGTCTAAAGAATTGGTGTTTTATACAATAAAGGAGAGCCATCATCTATTTAACATTTATGCTTTTATTCTAATCTATGAATATCAGAAATTTGCAAATAAGTTCCAAAATGAACTTATTTGGAGTAGCTTTCTTACTTCTTAATATCAAATTGTTGGTTGGTACTGATATAATCAGCTTTAGTCCATAAAGATTTTTTTTCTTTTGAAATAGATGACTGACATATCTGATTTTTGAATAGATTAATGGTCACACAGTAACATATTAGTTTTTCATTTGCTGAATATCACGTTTACCTGTATTTGTCTGCAGTCTTATATTAAAAAGTCCCTCTTTTTTTTATTCAGTTATGTATTCCATTTTGCAAAAAGCCAAGAGCAATATTCCTTCATGTTACATTTTATTCCAAGACCTTGAATATTTCCTATTCCTAGTTGTACGTCTGTTTTGGATGATATTGTGATTTTTTTTTCTGTAATTCAGTAGAAAATGCCTGGTTTTTAATGTGCAGCCTCTGTCCCGATCTTGGAGATTGTCAGTGCAAGCTTAGTAGTTTATTTCTCTATTGAAAATATGATCAACTGTAGCATTGCAACTTGAAGTTGTGACTGAATCAACTCTTAGCTCTTCTATGCATCAATATTCAAGACTGACAACAAGCAATGAAAGCACTGGATAAAATCCAGTACTCCCTGAATCAACATCAACTGTACAGAGATTAGATAGCATTATGTCTTCCTAACAAGGTTGGAAAGTACCAACCCCCATTATGGATTGTGGAAAAGCATACTTTTTAACTACTGATCCATCAAAATATTATAACATAAGGCCATTCCAAATTGATTAGTTGGTCAATGGATGTTTTGGCATAAAAACTGACCAAGGGCCAATTTAATTTTTTAAATTTATTTCAATGTAAATCAGACATCATCCGCCTACTATGTAAGAAACAACGGAAAGAGGCGAAGTGTTCCGATGTACATTGAATAACAAGAATATCTTATACTGTACAAATAACTCTTTATAGTTCTCTATTTCTTACAGAAAATGTATTACAAAAAAAGCAAAAAAAATAAAATAAATTATCAATCACGAAAAAATGACTTGGCCACATCCATTGTCCAACTAATCAGGCTAACTTAAGGGTGCACTTCTTGGCTGTTAGAAACCCATGATCAGATAACTTTTTAGAGCTTATTCAAATGTTGTTCTTCTTAAATCTGAGGTACAAAAAAGTATGAATGATTCTTTATCAGGGTACCGTTTTTCGTTGTTCTTGACATGTTTCTGGGTATTTGGTAGTAAATATGCCACGTCTAGGATCTTAAATGGCCTAGAAAAACAAAAGACACCTCGCTCACCTATTTGTAAATGTTGTCCAAGGGATACAGTTTACAATCTTTATTAAGTTAGTCTTTTTTAGAGTGTGCTAATCAACGCTAATGTGGAAAGTATCAGCTTTGGAACTCAAGGATGGGTAATGTGGCTGGGAGAAGAAACTAATTACTTTATCCAGAATGATTGAAATTGATAGTTAAAGTGGTGTGTATAGTCTGCATAGATCACTCTCCAGTACTTTTACAAAGCTAATCATGGTAATGGTTCAATATTTATGAACAGACAAACCAAACTACATGTACATGCCTTTTTGGGGTTTGAAATAGAGAATAAAATGTATTGGCAAATAAAATTCAAAGTAACGGAATGAATGTTTGTCTAGCATTGATTTGTATGGTTCATATCAGTTTTAATGTGTATTTTTTGTCAACTTATGACTGATTAATTTTCATGTAAGCCTCGCATAGTATGGGAGTTTTTTATGATATATAGTGGACAATATATGTACGATTGGAAAGTCATTAAGAAATTCACTAAGTAAGCTCAGAAAATATTAATTTTGTCTAGATAAATACTTGCTTGTTATATTTTGTATTTTTTCATGTTATTTTTTTAATCATAAAAGAATGATTGTGTTGTCAGCATTCAGTTGGCTTGATGAGCAATTTGACATGTTTGAGGATATCTTTTAAAAAAGATTTACTAGTAACTAAACCCTTCTTCAGATGTTGCTACCAGAAAGAGAATGAGGTTGATTAACAAAAATCAAATAGAGCTTAGTCTGCTTGATGAAACTTTTGAAGTTTACAGATTCACCAAAGCTTTCTGCATCCAGTTTTGATGTATGATTAATGTGTTGGACATAGTGTACCTGATTCTACTCCCTACTTTGTGAATTTTGGATTAATAATAGCTTTATTCAATGCATGGACTGATTCCTTTTACCATTTCCCCATTAGTGAACTCTTGATCTGACATTTTTATTCTGTCTTGTTTAGTCATTAGCTAGCGTGTTGTCATAGGGCCTCCATTGAAATACGATGCCTAGGTTTAGAAGAAGCTTTTAAATTGCTATATCCTGATGCTTTTTTTTATTTTGCTTTACAAAATTTTATTCACATCTAAGCTAAGTGGTTAATTTGCACTCAAAATGAAAGGACATTGTCTATGTCCTTAAAGAATAAATGTTTTATTTTTTAATAGTACCAATTAGTGAGCTATTTTGCACAATATTATGACAGGGAATATATGGGTTGTTTATATTGTTGTCAGAGTCTCACTTTATCCCCCCCCCCCCCCTCCGTAAAAAGACCAAAAACCAAAAAAGAAATTTGAAAAGTATCATTCACAATTATCAATCAACATTGGACAAAGTTACACTTTGTCATCAGAAAAACAGCATATACATGGAATTATTATAAATTATATTGTATCAAAACAGCTTTTGACATTTAAAAAAATCATGATATTAGAATTCCTATAAAGCTCCAAATATCAGAAGACCATCAAAATGTTTCTACAGCTATTTGATATGTAGCAAGGTTCTTGGGATTATTCAGACGCATCTTGTGGTGCCTAGCTAATACTTGAAATGGATTTGCTTAATCTCTAGATTGAGAACAGCTGCAGATGGGACTAATCAAAAGGATAATCTAGATGTCAAAGAATAGATGGCCAGTATTCAATTCAACTTGATGCCAAGTGCTCTAGAAAAATACTAAAAATGGAGGAGTTTAAAAAAGTATTCAATAATTGGCTACTTTAAATAGTTATTTGTTTGGAATGAAGTTTGCCTGAAGGTGTAGCTGTTATCTAGGAATATTTGCAATAAAAATTGAAAAACATATTCGGACTAGTGTTCGTTCTGAAGTTATCAGCTGGTTATGATATTATTTGTTTGGATTTTGCATGCAAAAGCACTACATTTGTTGAAAAGATATTTTATCTATAAGACAAGATGTGTACATATTTTTCACAATTCTACTGTTGTAAATAATAGTGTGACAAGGCTTTCCTTCAGAAGAATTTTCTATGAATTCAAGTTCATGTCCCATCTTTGTCCATCCTCCATATATTCTGCAAAAATTCACTCTCTTGTCATCCTTTCAGCTTAAATCTATGTGAAAAATAAGGTCATGTGAAGCTTTGAATTTGGCAAGCCTGCATCTTTCTTTTCTTTTTTGCCCCTGGAGATTTTGTTGTTTAACTTTTTCGGGGGGACAAATCTTTTGAAGAAAATTGAATTTTCTTGATATCAGGCTGTTGCTTGTTTTTGCAAAGTCACATGAAAATACAAGAACAGAGTAAACTAATTCTATTGATGAAAACAGTGTCTAACATGAGCTAGAATAACAAAAAGCCCAAAAGTATTAAGTGTGTGTCAGACTTGATGTTGTGTTGCATAGCATTATTTCTTGGTGGTGTCAATGAAGGATTTAGAGATCTTCTAAAAGTGTTAAAAATGTATAGACCTGGATTGTTTAGGGCTGTAATGTTAAGGCGTGAGTTGAGAATAAACAGGTATGCTAGGATGAACCGTTAATGAGGCCAATGAACTGACTGCAATTGCTTGTCCGAGTCAGGAAATGCTTTTAATTTGAGCTAATTTTGACTGTCCCTACCACTTTAAACCCTACATTTGTGGACAATGGCTTTGAATATCGATTTTGGTTTTATTTGCTGCCCATTGTAGTGAAACCTGTATGGCTTATGCCCTATGCTTTTTGCTTGGGTGATATGGGGGTTGTTTTAACTCCGATACCCTACATGAAATTCTTTTTTTTTCTTTTTCGTTCTAGTAAATATGGCAGTCAATCTTTTACTCGTTTGAGTTTCTCTGTAGTAATGTGTAGTAAACATAAATGTAGGGTACCATTTATTTTTCATTTTGTCTGACAGAAAACAACAATCCAGATAGAATAAATGAAGTACTGAGAGTGAAATTCACATGAAATATTAGGCAAAGGACACAAGGAAGATTTCATCATTCATAAAAGGGACTACTAACTATTAAAAGGTCAATTTTATTATCCCTTTGTTTTATAGTCAGAATGCTGACCCATTGTTAAAATCTCCTAAGATGAATTTCTATTTGTAGAAATATGAGTCTGTATAATTTCTGCTGACCTCCGCTGGTTCTTTTTCTCAAGATTTGAGACCCTTGAGAAGAATTGATTTTACGTGACTTCAAAGTTGATCGCCTCACGCTAAGACAGACCAATTATCATTTTGTCTTCTGGTGATTAGGGCTTTAACATCTACATTTTATGTGTCGTCCTTGCAAGTCTCAACACAACATTTGGTTGGTGCTTTTTTTGATAATTGATACATTAGGCAGAGTTACTAGGTCTGATTAACATGGTAATGTCACATTACTTCTTACAACACCTGAAGAATTGACTAGGTGTTGTATTGTTAGCAGAACGAAGACGTGACGCCTGTAAATATCTATTTTGTTGGCTTTTTTTTTTTCAGTCTAATTTTTTCCACTCAGTTTCACTTATCTTGTGGAGATTACTTTGTGTAGACACCTTCGTTGCCAATCTCTGAACCATTTTGCCTATGGGGAGTGGGGAAAGATACCAATTAGTAGTTTGCTGGGAAGAAAAGACTAGTTTCATTTGAGATGTAATGTAAAATGAAAGTCTAATGGTGTATTTTGTAATTAGAGTGTTCAGTTTCCATCATGGCGGTGGTAGAGACTTTATGCAATTACTGGCCAAGAAGAGATCTCCAAAGAATTGTGTTTTATACTTAAAGGTGTCGAGGGACAGATTTGGATGGTTAACAAATAGAAAGTGCCAGTGTCGACTTGGTTTGTATGTATCTCTGACAACTTCGTTTCTTCCAAGTCCATTTTAGTCTGCCACTTGTGAAAATCGTATCTACCTTTTCCTTTTTTTTCTCCGTCTTTCTTTTACTTGATTTTTCTCTCTCCCCTAACAACAGTAAGGTGATGAAGTATCAGACAGTCAAAGTGAAAGCTTTCAATTGGGTAAAGATATGGCTACCAATGAGTATATATGGACAGTTAATAAGTCAAGAGGGAGCAAATTAGATAAACTTGTGCAAGATTTGGGCCAATTTTCATGAACAGTTGACTGCTTAAATAACCCAGGCACACTCAAACACACTGATCCATGCATACCAATGGGCTAAAAACATATATTTCATTCCCAAACTAGCTAAGAGAGACTTTAAAAGTTTTTTTACTGGATATTTTATAGATCCTGAAAGAAGATTTGTTTTCATTTAATGGCCAAAAAATGTCTTACGCTAGCTTAACAAATCACACGCTTATGAGCCTGAGGTTTTTTTGGGGGGAGATATTGCATGACCACCCCATATCCATTATACTTGTCTTTGTAGTCTAGAGGATAAAAAGGTCACTAGTTAGTCTTTGGAAATAATTTAACATCTTGGTATCACTAAGAAAGTGATAGATTTCATTTGCAGTGATTTTTGGAAGGGAATAAATCCAGCGAGTTAATGAAAAATTGTGACCCCAGAGTGAGTCCCTACAGTCATAAAAAACACTATTACGGCTTAATCTGGCTTGGGTAAATCTTAACAAGGAGACCTGAGGGGATGATAAAATCAGGAAATGTCCTTTTAAGACTCAGTCACTCTGCCCGTTTCCATTTGATGCATCCTCAAATGACAAAACCTCTTTAATGTGAAAACAGTTGACCAAGCAACCTAGTCTTCTTGGAAAGAAAATCCCTAGAATCTTTGGTTTATGATATGTAATAAAAGGTCTTTAAGAACAAACACACACATGAGATAATGACTTTCAGTACATGCATGTACATCACTGTCTCATAAGAAAATATAGGGCATTAAGTAAAGGCCAGTTTACATTGGTCAATTTCTCTAGATTCTGCAATTTCTTAAAGCTAGCGTCAAAAAAAAGTTTGTGCGACTCGACTAGAAGTCTAATTCATAATACTTTGAGGGACTTAAAGTCAATGTGTTTATACTGACTTGAAAGTTACAAAAGTTTAAAGCTGGGAAACACATGGCAATGCTAGTTAATCCCTTTAAATAAAAAGAAACGCTTCAAAGCCTTGCAACTAAAATGTCACATTCAAAGGACTCAATGTAAACAGGCCTGCCTTTACACACAGTGCTATTTTGAATATTGGTTGAATTGTAAGTTTTCTGCTTAAAATGGAAGGTTAATGAAATGTGACTATCAAGGGGTTTTGCAGTTTTGAGTTTTCTGCATTTTTTTTAATGCACAGTTAGTACCATAGATTAGAAAGTACATTTACTGTTCCATAACTCTTGGCATTCCTTGGATATGGATATTCTGTAGTCAAGTTGTGGACAATTTTAGCTCATGATGGTTTTTTTCTTATAGCCACATTGAGAAAAATCTGTTTTGTTATTGATGTGTTGAAAAGATCAAACGATATTCATGTAAAGATATTTGAAAACTGACATGATTGGCAAGCTGCAGAATGAATAAAAAATACAACATTGCCAACACTCTGCATCTCGCAGTCAATAAGAAATAAAAAGTGTCAGCTGTCAGAAGAAATTGTTAGATTGCCTGTCACTGGGACCCGCGGAGGCCATTTTCTTCCCACCAACGGCAGTGTGTCAGATTTCAAAAGCAGATTAAATATCCAGTTGATATAAATGAGTCTGTGAGACTTTCCTAAATTTTGAATGGAATTAGGTCAGGCTATATTTTTGTTGGATTTGTTTTAATTATTTGTTAATCAATTAATGCATAGTGTCCTTCTAGAAGGAACACAAAACAAACTTACCATATAATGGTGGTAGCACACTGGCTCTGATAAGTGGAAAGAGAATTAAGAGGCTCTGCATGAGAAAACAAGCAAAATCCAAAATCACAGATCATGGGGGTCAGCAGAATTCATTCTTCCTTTATATGCTAACCATATGATATGCCAAGTCATGAAATATGAATGGATTTAGCTGACTCCATGATCTCTGTTTGTTAATGAATTTTGCCTGGTTTTCTTGGGCAGAGCCTCTTAGTCAGCTTTCCACTGCTCTAACAGAGCCAGTGTGCTATGGCTATAAGTTTCCCTCAAAAATGTGCAGCTTTAGAAATAATCCTTAAAGAAGATACTAGTACAATACTAGTTTCCAAAACATCACTTGGTGACTGTAAAATGTTACTGTATTTTAGTACTTATTATTCGTCTCAACTACATCTAAGCCTGGGCTGGACGGTAATTGTTTTCCGTGTTTTATAAAAAGTTACCTCTAATAATTGTTGTTTTGTTCATGTATAGAGATGATTACATGTATTATTCAGAGGCTAAAGATGCATAATTTGTTCCAGTCAATTGCACGTTTGACGTTTTTTGTGAATTTTGTTTGAAGGTGTTACTTCTTTTAAGTCAATCAATAAAAACATCAAAGATACGAAAAGCACTTTCTTAAGAGATTTCAGCCTCTCATATTTTACTGTTTGAAAAGCTTCCATTGACTATGAATCTAGGGATATGCTTTTTATTTTGCATGAAGTTCTTTTTTCTAGTGCACAGTACAGAATTAAAGCCTAGCCTAAAAGAGAGGGAGAAAAAAAACCTGGAAAGGGATTTATGATAGAAAGAAAAGTTATTTCAAAGAAAGGATTTAGTTCTTGAAGACCAAACAAATTAGAAACACATGATGCCTTGCTGATGTCAATTGTAATCTGAACTATACTGAAGGTAAAATGTAGCAAAAGGCAGCTGCAGGACATAGAATAGCCATTTAAACTGTCATAAAACTCTTTACATCAAGAATATATCATCCTTGTTATCCTAAATCAGCAGGTGTTTGCTTAAAGTATTTCAAGGCCATGCGATGACCTGTAATACTGACACAACCCTTGTTTTGGAAGGGTAAATGCTACTTATGGAATCTTCACCGCATGGCGTATATGCTTTAATTGGCTATGGGCAAAGGCAGAATCTGTGGGGACAATTCAATGGCAAATCTATATTCCAGAAGTGATGTTAAGAAGCCACATGGCATTTTCTTTCTTGTTAACAATACACAATAACAAAAAAGAAGCAAAACTTGAATGCACAAGTTGATATGGATGTTCAGGGTTGCTGGGTTCATTGAGAAAAATAGCTTTTCCGTTTCAAAGATTGATGATTTATATTTAGGGTAGTGATTTTTCCTCTCTATCTTACTGGGCCACCTTTTGGGGCTACCTTGATGGGACCTGGCTAAAGGCTAGGTCTTGAGTACCAGAACCCCAAGAGATGGGGGGGGGACTGTAACAATATGCATTTAAGGGCTTTTACTATCAATTGGGTTTAATGCCAATTGCGGATAAAGAAACTTTGTAAAATACTGTGGTAAGAATTGATAAAAAGCACAGTTATAGAAACCTGCATACCATTGATAGAAATGCTATCGGATTAATCCAAGGAAATGAAAACATATTGGAGCATGAAAATAATCCATCATCTTCTCTCACAATGCTTCCCAGATACTGTCATCTAAACAAAAGACACGACAACTGGAGTTAAGATGCAACCAGAATGATACCAAGAAAGGAGAAGCTATTCCCTCATGGTTACTATGAGATCTAGAGTAGAATACTAGTGATTACTGGGACAAACGCATGGAGCGGAACTCACACACACCACTTGATCCTTGAAATCATGTCGATTTTTGCCTCAATGCAATCAAAGATAGGGAAAAATGGAAGCATTTTTTTTTTTGTTCTTATCTTTGGAAAAAATATTGATGATTTTTTTCTTCTTTCTTAATTCAGCGCTAAAGCCCAAGGTATTTGCATAGATTGAGCCAATTCTTTTACTTCATCACACAAATAAGATTGCTGGGATTTTTCATGTTTTTTTTGTAGTGTCTCAATTTGATTGTCCCAAAACCGTATTGATAGTCATGATGGAAATCAGAAGAAGAAAAAAAAGGTCCTGGAAATTAACACTTGCTTATCTCGTACAAGTAAGCACAGCGGAGACAGGATATAGGAAGACAGCCTAGATGCAGGCTTTAGCTTTATTAGGCCTTTGCTGTGGACAGAACATAGCAACCTTTTCATCTAGACAAGTACAAGTTATTTGACTTGTGGTCCCTCTTTACTCCTTGCACAAAGATGGTCTTTCTTGCAGATATCCTTGATTCTAGCCCATGGCGATATGAGTAGTACTTCTATTATCCAAGTTTACTCATTCATTTCAAAGATCTGCCACATAACGTTTCTTTTAGCCGAGTTTTTGTAGAAGATATCTCTTGGATTTCACTTATGACAGAACAACCAATTAAAGATATTGCCTTCCAATGGATTAAAAGAGTGTGGGATGAGTACACACTGTATAGGCATGGCTGGTCTCGCTTATTCAACACACAGGACATCTTATTGAGAGAAGAAGAACAAGCAGCAACTCATCAAAAATGGGTGAGCGGTTTTATGCACTTTTGACTTCTAAAGATGGCATGATTTGATCAGTCCCCAAGCCGCTCAGTGACAGAGAGGCATAGATAGAAAACGTTCTATAAATGGGATAGTCTTGTCAAAAGAAATCTGATTAGAAGAAAAAATGCACATATACCCACATGATGCTGTACATCCATAATGATGCCATTGATGAGACATGTCCCTTAGAGCAAAAACATGACACCTTGTTTGGAAAAGAGGGAACCTTCCGACTTCTCAATGTTTGCAAAGGCCAATAAAGTCAAGCTTAAAGGGGGTGAATCGCCATTGTAATCAACAAAAATCTCCCCTCAGAGAAATGAAAAGCACTTGGTAAATTAATGCTACTCTGAGGGAATGCAACCAAAGGGTAGTAGTACAGGTTGGTTTTCAGAAGGTGAATTTCTGTGCTGGGCTTAATTTACAAGGTGTCTTTTTGAACATTTTTTTGATTGGGTCTATTAGAATATGCACACACCATGGGTTGTCTTTTATAGAATTTAAATGTATTTACAATTCTATCCATTGGATATAATAAACAAATCATGTTTTTATAGCCATCATCGGTGTTACTAGTTCCTAGACACAGTATTGCTTTACGATAAAACTTGTTTCGAACTTAAATCAAAAATTAAAATAATGAAAGTCAAAATCTCCTTTAGCTTGGATAGCTCAATTGAGAAGTGTTTGATGTTTGTTGATCATCCCCAGTGCATCATTTAATTCAATAAACCTTAAAGCCTTCAAAGATGATCAGCTTTTCTTGACTTGGGTCTTGATGATGAATTGAGTTTTAAAATGTGTTTTTTTCTATTTCTTTTGTTGCCAGAGTTTGTGAAGTTTCACATTTCTCAAAATGTCAAAGGTCTGGCAGTGATACACTCTATGAAAATCAATGAAAAATTGCTAGAATTTCAGACAACATTTTCATTTTTTTTCTTTTCAGAAAATGAAAAATCAAATAGATTAGAGACAAATGCTTTGATTTCTTCTTATGAACATATTTTTTTGCAGCTAAAGAAATTAATTGTCTGGTTCCTAGCATGGTTTACTTGAGAACTTTTAAGTAGGTTTAATTTAGTATCAAGAAAAGTCTTTGGCTTGTATCAAGAAAAGATGATTTAGGCCTGTCCACAAACTTTCGTAAGCCGATGATGCTATACCTGTCACTTTTCAAATATATCATATTTTATATTGCGCTTTTTAAGTCAAAGACCTGATCAAAGCGCTTTACCCGAGATTGGTACACTCTTTGTTGTTATTTTTGAAGGTAAACCACTCAAATTGCATTGAATTTAGATGTAGTGTTTTTATCGTGTCTTGATAGTTCTGTTATTTATATCAATGATATATTTATTTAGTTACTGTTTTGACGATGTTGTTCTTTTGGAAAATTAAATATTCACAGCACATTATGGCTTTCATTGATATTTGTTTCTATTTAGTTGAATGTTAAGATATTATAAATGATACATAACAAATCATTCATCTCCCTGCAAGGAATCTAGAACATGCATGATTTATACATGTAGTTAAAAATCAAAAGAAATAAACACGATTATTGAGACAAAGCTTTTGCTTCCAGAAGTACTCTAAAGTCAGAATACCATATAGTTCCTTTTGATATCTATAAGTACCATATGAGGCAAATGGCCCTCCTTCTTTTATATTAATATCTCATAAAATAAACCTGCAGACCCAATGGATGGGTACGCGACGTAAGTATTACAATGAGTTGGGGCGTCTTATCGTCTATGTTAATGAGCTAAAAACTATTTTTCCTACGCAACAGCTAATTTCGGCCAACCAGATCGAGCGTCACTACCTCCCGCGTTTACTTTAGCTTAAAACCCAACCGACTAAACGTTGAATATAAACTTCGTCATATAAAAAAAGCATCATCA
>JAVSBT010491083.1:0-16784 GCA_033118115.1 Pharyngocirrus eroticus
AATATGAATATAATTATTTCAAATACAAATTATTTTTATTTTCTATTTTGGCACTTGACAGGGTCGGCGATGTTTGAGAAACGAAAAATTATAAAACTCCTGCCTAAAATTTGAAAACAAAAGGAAAAATCATCAACTTTTTGAATTATTGATGGGATGACCTCAATCATATCAATCAGAAAACAGCATGCCAGGCATCATGATAAATAAAATATGACACAATAAATTATGTTATAAATTTATTATTTTCAAACGTAATTGTAATAAGGAAGCTATTCGCAAGGGTTAAAATTTAGGGTGTAAGGGTTTAAATTAGTGCAAGGGTTTCGATTTGGGCAAGAGAATACAATTGGGTCATCAAAATGCCTAAACAGATCTTAAGCCATGATAGATTATGAGCTGCCATGATATTAAAATGTGGTTACTAAATAGTGCATATTTATGAAATATACAGATTACCTGCAATAAATAAAGTTATGAATTTATTCAGAAACAACCTCAAGTAATATGCCCTAACTGTCCTTTTTTTATTGTTTAAACATTTAGCATTGAACATACAGTTGTTTTTCACTGCTTTTTAGCCGGTAAAATAATGTAGAATTGTTGAAATGTGACTTAACTTCCCTTACAAATATTTACCAATTTTATATAAAGTTAATACAAATTATGGACTTTAAATTTTGACTTAAGTTTTAAATCACAGTAAAATGAAATTCATCCCACTTGCAACATATTGCCAATACATTTATTTTCATTCATTTTTTAATTGTTTCTTTCATTTTTTCAGGTTTCTCAAATAGCAAAAGCTTACCAAGAATCTGCTGAATGGGTGACAACATTTAATGGAATACTTCAGTCTGCTGGTGCTTTGAAGTCCTTTAAACCAACAGAGATACTGAATAACATGCAAGTGAGTTAAGAGAATTCTAGGGTTAATAATGATTTTATTGTTGATGAATTAGTGAAAAACTAAAAGCCTATTATTTAAGTTTTATATGAATTTAAAGATTGTAATAGGCAGTGACTGAAAGAGACCCCCATCCCCTTATACTGAAAACAATTTCTTGTTTTGTTTCAGGATTCAAAGGCCAATGATCAGACTGGGACACCACCTAGTGGGACATCTCCATCATCTAAAAATGAGAATGTCCCCAGTACAACAGAAAGTCAAAACAATTTGCTGGTACAATTACTCATAATTCTTACATAACAAATCGTAATAGCCGTAAAGAATCATATTAAAACAATTGAAGTATGCAACAAAATTATTGTTCATGTAGAAATTGTAGTTGTACAATATTAAAAAGTTTGATCTGTTTCATATTTACATGATATACAAAAGGTTTTTTTTAATCAAAGTAAAAAGTTTTATATTTTAACCACTATGTGGGCTGTTTTCATGATCAGATTAAAGTGTACAGAACTATTGGCCAGTAGATGGCACAAGATGTTTCAAAATAATTCTGTACACTTGTGGCTTATTAATCTTCCGCTATCCTTATTTAAAGTATAATGTAATATTAGTTGTCACAGCATTCTAAGACACCATGATTTAAATTTATTAATTTATAATTTTCAGACCACTATTTTAAATACAACAGAAACACTTGTAACTAAACTAACCACTATGGATGATTTGTCTCTGGAAGAATTTAATTCAGCCACTACAGGTAGGTACCAACATTTAAGATTACATTTTTAAATGTTCCTCAAAGGTGGCAAAGATATTTTCTTCCCCTCTTGCTATTCTTTAGTTCACTGTTTCTTATAAAAGAAGAAGCTCTGTTCTTATACTAGAATTTGTTTCAATCCTTTGTTTTGCTTCAGGAAAAATGTTTGTTTATTCTAAAGGCCTGTTTTCACGATTAACTATTGATTAGTAAGTGTATTTTAGGAAAGATTATTCAAGTCCAATTCAATATTCTTCTCTGAAGTGAATCGGTTTTCACAATCACCAAACTCCCCCAAAAATATAGGTAGTGTTTCTTGTACTATATATTAACATTGTAGATTGTTGATGGACTATGACTAGAAATTGGGAACAACAAACATTTGAATTTAAACTTTTGACTTTAGAAGTACTTTACAAATAATACTATTGACTTTGTAAAGTCAATAGTGTAAACAGAGCTTTGAGATGTAAAAAGTTATTTTATTTTATTTATTCTTCAGAGATAATGGAGACACTTAGCTATGTCACAGAGAGCTTGACCTTACATACTTCAAAAATTCAAACTTTAATGAAAAGTGAATACCAGATAGACGCTGAAGTTCTAGCAGTTCAAAGGGATGTCTTTGCTGTCATATCACCAACACTAAAGAGAAAACAGCTTGAAAAATCCCAAGCTCAGAACCTACGATTAAGAAGTGAAAGTTGGCAGCATGTAAGTTTGCACCATTTAATTAATATTTACAAAATAATAGATTGAGATTTTTTTGAAGATTCTTTAACATGATATTCCTTGATCTTGAGAGATAAATTGGCATACATTTGATAGTCTTTGATAACCTTTTTCATTTGCTTTTACTTTCAGACAAAAGAACACACTAAAAAGGCCTTATTCATGTCAGATAAGTTGCAAGAAATTAGTATTAGTAAAAGATCTGCTAGTGAAGGCCCCACAGTTTTTGATACAGGATTTATGTTTGTTCAATTGAACAAAGTATGTGCGAATTCAACAAGTAGTACAGCAATGCAGGCTGGAACATTTGGGAATCTTTTAGTACCAGAAGTAAGATTGAATGCAAATATTTCAGAAGAGGCTGGGAACTGTCCAACAACAGTGGTATGATTTTTTTTTCCTGTAATAATATACATTCACAGAGGAAACAAAAGGTTTTAGAATCATACCTCTATTCTAATCCTCCTATTTATGTTATTATACATGTATTCACCAACTAAAGTACCATATCAATTCTAAACCTCAAATGCTACAATCACATCTCTCAAACTTTATTTCACAAAATTATTTTATATACACCCCTCCCCCCCCAAAAAAAAATGAAAGAAAAGAAAAGAAACAATAAAATGTTATTGTCTTTTTACAGCCCATGGCCCTTTTCATTGAAAAAAAACAAAACATTATAACAGAAAATAAATGTTTGCAGTTTTAAATTTCAACATAAACTTATTTATAGTGATTTTTTGTCTATAAATGTGCTTTTAGCTCTTTATACCTGCTGCATAAATCTTCACCTTTGAGCATGTTTACAAACCATTGTGCACCCTATATCCGACCTAATACATTTATTTTTACATTCCCATCAGAAATATTGATAATCAGTTGTATTTCTTCTTGGTTTAATCATGCCTGTTGCAATTGATCTTTATCTATACACTAGTTTGTATCTATATCTACGTTTTGCCTGTTTATAACTTGTGAATTTCCAATTAAGACTGTCTAAATGCCAAAGCTATTGACCTCTTCTCAAAATCTCATTTCATTCAGGAGAGACTTTATTTCCAAATTGCTATTTACAGACACTAAATTTCTATAATTATGTTATGTACATTGAATGAAAATACCATGTAAATATAATGAATAAAAAATGCATTGCCTTTATAACTTTGTAAATCACAGGACTTTAAATTTTTCAATATCACCTATGAATACCTATTCTCATTTCATATAATTATACACATGCAGTGCATATTTTTTTTCATGAGATTATTGAATATTTACTTCTTATTTTTAGGTTGATCCGGGTCAATTTTGGAACTATTTCTATTCCTGTGTTTTTGTCATTTTACTGTTACTGATGCTGAAAACACAGAGAGGAGAAAATGATGGCCAAGATGGAGTAGAAAATATTGAAGTAACTATAATTTGACTATTCTGTTATCTTAAATAATAGCTAATATAATTATGTAAACAATTTTGGTTTAAATAGAGGAATAAAATTCAAATCCTGGTTTTGCTTATTAGCTTGTAAGAAATATTGTGTAACTATAAGGTAAAAAAATATCTCAAAAAGCACTGGTTTTGCATATCCATTTTTAGTTTTTAGAATATCATATATCCGAACAAAGCCATGGAAATAATGATTCGCTGTCTTGTTAGAAGCAACAAACTATCATTAGGTTGCTTATAAAAAAAATATGAATTATGGGTCTGATTCACAGAGGATTATTTTTTTTAAACATTTATCATAGCAAACACTAAGAAGAATTGCCTATCAATCATTATCTGTGATGAAAGTTAAAAAATATAAAAGTCCAGAAACTATAAACCACAATGACAGTGAAAGAGATACTTGTGCTGTTTGTCTGGATATTTTCTATCCAAAACAGGTGAGAAAATGTATCATTAACAGATGTAAAAAAGAAATAATATCATGCAATCATATCATGAACATGAACCAAATATTCCTTTAAAAATAGATATTCCAATAATGCATGGTATTTTTTCAATTCACATGGGGTCTAAGGAACAGGGTTACTGAATAAATGCAAATATTCAACTACATTAAATTGCCTGTAAGTATAAAGCCACAAGACTATAAAAGATTTTTTTCATTTCATTCTTACTGCAGAAAATCAGGGTTCTTCCATGCTTTCATGAATTTCATACAAAATGCGTTGATCCATGGCTTGTCAGAAACAGAACATGTCCACTGTGTAAATTGAATATTATTGGTAAGTAGATGAAGGCAATTTACAAGTTATACCATCTTGGTGCAAAATTACAAAATAATATAGGGTGAAATGACACCCTTTCTTTAGATATAAAGACATCATTTATTATTTATAGATTTTTTAATTTACTTTTTATACAACTCATCATCAAGCTACACATTTTCAGAATGCCATGTCAATATTTTGGATTGTACAGTAAGAAATATGATTTAAAAAAAAAGGGATTGTCCCTTTTTTCTCTCATTTCTAGATCAACATATCAAGTCACTTGCACAGTAGAAAAAAGCAGCTGGATTGTCGAGCTTTGGAAAGAAATGTTTAAGAAACAAAACAAAATATGCAACCTAAAAATATGTAACGAAACAGAATGATAAGCAAACAAATCAACTTTTATTCATGTCACAAGTTTTATTATATTTATCAGTTTTATGTTATTTATCTGTTTAAAGGGGTACGATACCAATTATCATGGGGGAAAATGATTTTAATATCTATTTTACCATTTCTGTTATATATAATTGCATGAGCAGTCAGTGTGTATCATTTTCATACAATTGTAATGGATAAAAAGGGTTGGAGAATTGTTTCTTTTTAGAATGTTCCCTTCAAAATACATGTAAACAGTCTTTGTTCTGAATACATTTAATTTCTGAATTGAACCTGTAGATGGTGTGTGTGTGCCAATTTTAAAGCAGAAGCATCATTTCTGTACCCATATATACATTATTTTGTGTTCATTGTTATCGATATCAGATCTGTTAACCCAAATCTGTAAATTTATTTCATATTTTTATTATTTATTCACAATAATTTTCCTATATCTCATTTGGAAAAACATAAAATACCTGAAGATGGTACCTGCAAAAAAACATTGTATGAAGTTTGATATTTTATCAAAGATGAAAATAGACCTTTTGAAAAGCAGAGGTAAAAAAGTCAATCTGTAAAAAGATAACTCTGTTATGTCATTTTTTTGTTATTTATTCTTCAATTTTCAAAAACTAAAAAATCCTTTTAATTAATGATAACATTTTATCGCTATTATTATTTTCTTATAAGTTTTGGTAACTATTTCAACAATTGTTTGAATGAAATGATGTCTTTCTTTATTACTGTTGTTAACAATAACACTTAAAATTAGTCAATTCGTAAAAACTTGTGCTGTTTTACCTATAAAATGTTTACTGGCAATTCAACATAGATGGCGCCACATTATGGTTTTTTTCTTTATTTTTTGTTTCATGTATAAATAAGCATTTGGAATAAACTGAGGATATCAAACTAAACGGTTTATTAATTATTTCCTTAATTCTATTCTCATCATCAAATTTCACATATTTACATGTATTTATATGGCCGTCTTCAACTATGTAAAGAAGTTCTAATCACTTATGATTATCATGTACATTTCTCCATTCAATTTGTTCTTATTATAAAATCTATTTTCATGTTGAAGATACGACTTGATTACAGAAAAAAATGAACAGTTAAAAGTGAAGTTGTTGGAAAAGAAATGTTTTCACGATTGATGAATTAAAAGTAAGACTGTTGCTACCGTAAAAAAATTACCTGGTTGTTAGGGACAACACGATATTTCAAAGGTAATATTTTCACGGAAGGATGTCCACAGGTGCGATGACTCATGCGCATACGCTTGCAATGCTGATGCTAACATGGCGAATGTTGTGTAGAACTTTGGAATACTCGAGAGATCAAATGAGATAAAAACCAAAACAAACCAGCGAGGGACTGTTATGCTTCAGGAGGAAAGTACTGTCAACTCATCAGATAACAAAATGCCGGCACTCCGTGAACGGTTAGCCGTCATGCCAAGGAGTGTATGGCATTTTATGAGAAATTCGATAAAGTTTGAGGCATTAAAACAAGATGATGTTGACGATATTGAAGAAGGCAAGCCAACAACGACAGATATAGCGAAGACAGATGCAAGTTGTTTGAAAATATCAGTCATATCAACAGTAGTAGTAACTGTTATATGTATAGTTTGTTTTATAGGACGAGATTCCATACGTCAGTTATTAGTTTGGATGGAACATGCAGATATCTGGATAACCATGTTAATATTTGCAATTTTATTCACAGCTGTGTCTTTTCCTATGGCATGGGGTTATGTCCTTTTAAATGTAGCAGTAGGATATCTATATGGTGTTACAAACGGTATGATTTTAGTAACCGTCTGTGCCTTAATTGGACTATCAGTAGCTCATATCGTTATAAGAAAATGTATGAGTGAGTATGTAATGTCAAAACTCATGAATGACAATATGAGGGCTCTTGTCAGAGTCGTGGAAAGTGATAGGGGTTTTAAAATCATAGTTTTAGCCCGCCTAACACCAATTCCCTTTGGTCTCCAGAATGCACTCTTTGCAGTAAGTATTTCTTTTGTTATTATAACTAACATCAACCAGCCAAAATTGATCTGTGTTTTGTTTTTCCATAGTAACAAAATATTAATTGTCTCATTCTGTCAATATGGACACACCCATATTTTGCAGGATGAAAAACTCAAAATCAATCTACTTTCAGAGGTGAATGTAGTTATGTAGTTACATATTGAGTAACATTTGTTGTCATAATTTAATTTTTGACAAAGGGTTAGATACTGAAAAAAAAGAAAGTTGTATTGTGATTTAACTTAAGCAACAGGTACCGTTATCGATCGAAGATAAAGGTTTAGGTACCTGATTTACATGTCTCTCTGTCAAATAAAAAATTACAGGTAACTTGATACATTGTTATTATCCTCAAAAAATTCTGGGTAAAACTTACTTGTGTGAAATTCTTACAATTAATCTATTATTATTGATATTAGATTAATGTTATAATTATTGTTGTTCATATTAGTATTATTGTCAATAATAGTCTATGCATATGTTTGTTAATAGTTATATGAAAATAAGAAATGAGGTCTAATATTAGTATAACTGTAATTGGATAATTTTGCCTAGGCATAGTCCACTATTGTTAGTCCTTGCAGAAACTTTTGTATTTTTGTTTAATGTTGATCAAGCTATTGGTGGTTATGGACCCATTCTCTATAATGGTCAAGATGGAATCTAATTTGATGAAAGCTTTAACTTGTCAATGGGAAATTTAGCATAGTTCTATTTTTGTCTTACAACCAAATTTCAAAGGAGAATGAATTATTAGACAAGGGCCATAAAGAGGACACATTATAATATTTCCTGTTAAAACTAATCAATTACTTTGCATTTGCTACATTAGAAGTAAATTTAGATGACACTGTGTATGTAAAACAAAGTGATGATCAATTTGGTGAGAAATGTGCTTGAAGTTTCAGATTTTGATCACTCTGGTTGGCATGAAGGAAAAGAGAAGTCCTGTTGTATTGGAATTTCTTTTTATATGTTTGATGTAGGGCTGACCTAACTAAGCCTCACATATATACTTTAAGAATATTTTAGGGTTGAACAGGTCAAGTAGTGGCATTCCTAGCTTCTTCTTTTTTTGTAAGATTTCTTGTTGTCATGGGTTTATTTAGAATTTTTTTAGTTCACTAGAACGAGGTTATGAACTTCAGCAAAATCTGTTTTATCAAAGATGGGCACACATAAAAGTAAAACAACTGTAAAAACTTTGAAGTATTTATTGTCCATATGATTTCAAATTTTTCGATGCTGATAATGATGAAATGGGAAAATGTTGTTTAAAAGTATTTGTATGTTAGGATGTGAGAATCCCATTATCTACTGTTTGATATTTTTGAATGAGTGACTGACCGAATGAGTGAAATACTATCATTTTATCAAGCATAGTATGCATCACCAGAATGGAATTTAAAGTTTATTTATCAAAATTACTACAGTACTAGTAAATCCTATTGAAATGGCCAATGCTCTTTTGGTTTCAGTACCACTGGTTAGTAATGAGAAATTTTGAAGAATTTGCTGGTTTCAAGTCTTATGTAATTAAACATACCATGGCCCATCGCAATGGTTAAATGATGCTCAAAATGGTCAATTCAGCTGATATATCTTTCTCTGGCTTCATTTAAATTTGCTCCCAGACTGGTACACAAATGAAATTAATTCTCCCAGGATTTTGGAACAGATTTGTAGCCTGAAGTTATGTATATCTGTGCCAAGTTTATGATCCTAAACCAACAGAATGATACTAATCAAGATTGTAATATGAATCTTTTCATAATTCTGGTATCAGTATATTCATCTATGCTCTCAGACAAAATTCTGTTTGAAAATCAACAAAGTGAATTTTTTCCACTAAGTTAAATGATCCTGAGTGTGATATAATTTCTCTGTACTTATGTTGCACCATTCTGCACTAGTTGTTTGATATTTCTCATGACTGGGTTAATCAGAAAGATGTGATATGATCAATTTCCTGATCCCCAGTGGCTTTTTTTTTCAACGAAACACATCAGCTTTATTACCCATTGTTTTTATTTCATAATGAATTGACAATTTCCCCTCTAGCTTCAGGTTTAGACTCAAAGTCATTATTCATAAGCCTGTTAGTTTTGCTTACAAATTATGGCAGACAGACATTTGTCAGGAGTTCATAGAATATCATACATAGAGGGACATTAACAGAAAACACCCAGTTTTGGATCAATTTAAGATCAAAACAATGCATGACGTTATACAAATTAGTCATTTAATGACAATAATGTATGACAGGCTGATGTCAGGATATATCCTAACTGTTAGTAACACCTTATAATGTTATCAACACCTTGCTAATACAGTTATATAGCAAATCTTAATGGAAATATATTTGCGTTGGTCATTGAAAGTTTTCAGGATGAATAGTATTTTTTGTAGAATTACATAGCATTCTCCTACCTCATTGGCAACCCCAAGGGGGTGGAACAATATTCTAATAAAAGTTAACCTGTTTGTATATCTTAAGAATATAATTTATAGGAAGTAATCATGACCATAACCAAACAAGGGCTATGTTTGCACTAAATCAACTCATTGTCATATACTAGTATATGTTTTTGTCGTTGTTGCCGTCTTTGAACTGAGGTATTATTGAATGTGTGATACACTGCATTATACCGAGACAAATACTAGTCCTGTGCAATGTAGTTGACATAAAGTGTGTCATCGAATGAGAGTTGATGAACAAAGGTCTTTAGTGCAGAAAAAAATAGTTATTGAAGAAAAAATGTAAAAAGAGTGTAGCTAGAGTATGACCTATACATAGTAAAGGTATATAAAGATATTTTAGTCAATCTTGCATAATAGGGAACTAACAAAGATTGAAATTTATGTAACCATCACGTGACTTTGAGTAATCATGTCACAAACGTGCAACTAAAAATAATTTACAAGTTTGACTACACTTCCTTGATATATGTTATTGAATGAGACATTGGGTTAAAATAAATTAATGGTTTACAGTTTGATGAGTTAGTATAGATAAGATAAAAATGAAAATAAATTTCTCATTGAATTTTAGGATTCTGTTCAAAAGTTCTGCATGAGTTGACTCATAGTAAAGACATCGTTCTAAACATCTACTTTAGTCTCATGCTTTCATTGCTATATGCCATGCATAACTTTTGAATTACAACACTTTTAATCAAGGTTTTCAATTTACAATGAATGGTTTGATTCAATATACATACCCATGAAATATTCATCTTGACTTTTTGAAGAATAACTTACTGAAAGAAACAAATCTTTAGAACTAACCACTCCTGGGGTGACAGGATGAATTTGCATGTGATATTTCCATTATATTTAGAAACCTTTGGCTTAGCAATGTCCATGGCTCTTTGTAAATTTCAAAGCTTTCTGTGCATGGAACTTTTGCTTAAGTAGACATTTTCCATGATAAACATGTTACTGGTCAGATAAAAACATCTAAATCCAAAGCAGTACTGGGGCACCTTTATGATAAAATGTTGAAGCAACATTGATATTTTCCTATTTCTTTTCTACACAAGCCTGAAGGTGGACTGGTTATTACAACCAGCTACCCTTTGGAAATGAGGTGTCTTGCAAACAGCGTCTGAAAAAATTCATATATTGTATGGGCCTTTTTTTATTGGAAAGAAAATCAGTGACAAACATCAATGCTCAATGTCGAGAAGTCTTTTATTTTTTTTAAAGTTTCTTTGTAAAAATATATCCAGATCATCATTAGGATTCTATTTATTATAAAGTGATTATTTTATTTGTTACTTATTGATTATTATTCCACTAAATGAACTTGTTAGAGGTATGTTTTTTTATTAATTCACATATACATACCTGTTCCTGCTCATTCTTAACATGCCCATAGAGCAGCATGCAACAATAGCCCACAAAGCATTGCTGTGCCTGATATCACTGTAATGTTAGACTTGAAATCTAGAGAAGAGAAAAAATATAACAAGTTTCAGTACCTGGATTGATTTCTTGAATTCTCAGTAAGTTAGTACCTAAAAACAGATTCAGAAACCTTTTCAAAGAGCAATTATATTCTTCTTGGAAAACATAAGAAATATCACTAGCTAAAGCATTTTGTAATTACTTGGTATAAGTTTTTTACTGTTTTCATATGGGGAAAAAAGGCAATGCAAGACAAAAACATGTTCGCCAAGTCTTGAAGAAAATCTAAATCTGATTTTGAAAAATCTCATATTCGTCTTTTAACAGTTGTTTGTTTAATGTGTACAATTGCATGGGGCTTATTTGGGGGAAAAAGTATGTTTTTTGTTGATGGCGTGTTGGAGACTGTTGGATAGAGAAGACGAGATTACTTGAAAGCATGTCCGGAATGGAATGTACTAATTACCAGTCTCTTCAATCATACGCTTTTTATTTCTGTGATCCCTCTTCCTGTCATCCAGACTGTCTTTCAACATGTTTGAAATCCTTTAATCATTGGCTTGTAACTGTGGATTTAAGGGTTTGAAGATGATATCGATCACTCTACCTTTACTGTGGGGCAGGGTAATCAGGGACAATTTAAAGGCATTGCTTTGTATAGATACCATTGTCTATGACAACATGCTAGTGTGGAATCCTGGATAGTAATAGAAACAGACTTTTAAGTTTTGTTAAGAAGAAAAAGACTCCAAAATGATATTGCTTGATGTTGAAGCAAGAAGAATTAACTACAATTTCAACATCTGTATACATTCAGTGTACGATTTAGACACCGGACCGACGTCCCAGACTGTTTTAGCCCAATGTTAAGGTATTATCCGGTCCGGTAGATATTAGTCATTTTCTTAATAAACATGATATCCGGTCCGGTAGCCAAAAAATTCTAAATCGATCACTGACATTTTTTCAGCAACAGAACACTGCAAAGTGTGGGCTGAAGGCTATGTAAAATCATGTTACATTATGGTTTAACATTTTCTCTAGTCCCTTAGAATATAATTTTGTCGTTTCATATTGTGTAGGGTATTGTTATCATGAATTATGTGTGGGGCATTATATCCTTTCATTATTGAATGACTAATTGAAACAAAAAGTTTACGTTACAATGGCTAGTTTTGTAGATTCGTCTAACCAGTAATGTGTCAATCTTTAGTATTTTAACTTTTGACTGATTTGAAATTTTACTCTTCATGAAAGCTTTCAGTCACACCTGTCTTCTTTGTCAATTTGTCAAAAGTTAGAATACTAATGATTTATAAATGTAGGTATATTCAGCTTGTTCATTCAGATTTTAATAACTAATTTTGAATGATGAAAGGTGTTAGGTTTTAATAAACATTTCATAAATAATTTCTTATGATATAATGATGAAACAAATTTTAAATGAAAGTCAAATTTGAAAAAAAATAATTAAAAAATGTGAATACCACAACAAAATAACAAACCAAAAAATCATATACTTTTGTATCCCCTTGTCAATTCCCGTCTTTACTAGAAGATTTAACAACATATTTTTGAGCTTAACTTTGGTTTAATAGTAGTATTGCATTTTAAAGTTCATGTATCAACAAACTGATTCTTGAAAGACTATAGACCATAATTTCCAATCTTTTCAACAGGAAGAATTACATTAGTTATATATACTGCACTTGGCAACACTTTGGAAAAGATCTGACGAATATTGACAATCAGGAATTTTTTTTAAGCCTTTTGTGAAAATTATATAGATTTCAATATCAATAAAAAAAGTTAATGATAATATTTGAGACCTAGATGTGGGGAAAAGAATAGGATGGTTGCATTGTCCTTGTACTGATTTAGTGTTCCTTTCCAAATGATTACATCTTTTTCCACATTCATTTCATGCCACTTTGAACAGCTTCTGTTGGTCATTCAATCCATTGCATGCCATCTTTTGGAAGCCTGGAAATTGCCTTATAGGATTAATCCAAGTGTCATTCCGAAGGCTATGTCATGGTTGATGAAAAAGATACTTCCAGTAGACTTCTCTTTTTATTTTTGTTCAAAGAGAGTTTCTTCTCAGCAGCGTAAAGATGAAATGACTGGGTATTTTCTTTGATTATTACTGGAAGACTGAGCTTTATGTTACCTTGCAGAGTATTTGATTATAGATATGGTTACCATTCCATTCTGTTTGATAAGCAAACCTTAAGTTATCTTTTCACTTTTTTTCTCCCCATTTCTCTGTTCTTGATAAGCAATCCAAACAGAGAGTTTCCTCTCTGCTTGACTACTTCAGGGAGTTCTTCTCTCTGTTTTTTTCCTTTTTTCTGGTTCTTATCTCCATCTCTTTCCCTTCTTATATTATTGTTTGTTTGTTTGTGAAAGTTCATTCCTATTGACCAAGACTTCCAGTTTCTGCTTCTATCATAATAAAGAGATTGCTGTAAAGTGTTTTTTTATATGTGATCACCAGTGAGGTCTGTTGCAAAAGTCTTCCAGACAACATGTTTTTTTGGCTTTAGATCAGCATTACTGCTACTTTTGATGGCTAATTTCCCAACTATTTGGAATCATGACTTCTGCTCAGCCTGGTATCTCTGCAAATCAATTCTGAAAATAAAGTTTCAGTTGAAACAAAGGACAATAATTATAAATAAAAATAATGACTTTAAGCTTAACATGTAAATCATTCTGGTGGCCTGAATTAGAATGAACTATTATATAATGAGTTATAGTCCTAGTATTCAGCATTGATGTCTAGACTGAACAGCTTATAAAGTGTCATTTATTTATGGCTTTGAGACAATGAAGCAAACTAACAATTAGATTATTTTAGGATTTGCAATTCTGATTCTTTGGTTTTGAATTGTACAGCGACTATCTAGAGGTATAGGGATGTTGCTAATCTTACCCCGAATCCATAGGCTAAAAACCCCAATGAATGAATCAATCATAGAGAGAGTGTTAGTGGAGAAGATGAGATTGAAAATGATTTTATGGACTCAATAAATGGATGTGTCTCTCTACCTTGTCATTTTTCTACAAAAGATTGATGAGTAATTTATAGATGTCTGGTTCTTAAATGGCTTTGACATTGATTTATCTACATTTCATTGCCAGTTTTTTTTGTACTTAGTAGCCTAGATATTTCTTTGTTCTAATTTCCAATAGTGTCACTGTATATCATGTATATACTTTATCAATTATCAAAACAAACATTATGATTTTTATGTTTATGTATCATGTGTATGTTCTAAACAAAACTATCATTTATGTTGTTATGATTGATTGAACTCTCTGGTGTCAAGTTTTGACAGGTTTGCAATTACTGAAGTGAGTAAAAAACACTGGTATGGAGTATTCAGAGAGTATACCTGCTCGATTCATGTCCTCTCTAGAAGTTTACCCTAAAGACTTGGTAGAAAGGGTTAACCGATTGGGAGAATTCAGTCTTTAGTTACAAATATTCCATACATGACTACCATTCAAATCAATCTCTCTGTCATCAGCAAAAGACTGTATAGCCTATCCAAATTTTTTTTTTGACTTTTTAGAAGTGAAATAGAACAAAATATTGATATGCATTTCAAAAGCATTAGATTATTGTAGCTTTTTTTGGTGAAACACTGACTGGTGCCAGGGGATCATTCAAGTTGTTGTTCAAATAAGCATGATATTTAATTTATGAAGAGATTGCCTCGCAAGTCTATGTGAAATCTTGTCATTATTTAAAACTGGCTTAGTTGAAATTGGGCTTACCTAATTTTGACAGATTTCTAATGATACCAGTTCATTATTAGCTGAAAAATGTTAATTGCTTTTTATCAAATCTCATACTTCTTTTTTCTTTTACAGATATCAGAAGTGAAGACCCTCAATTATCTCAGTGCCTCCATTTTGGGTCTGCTACCCACTCAGGGACTCAACGCATACATTGGTTCTACACTCCGTTCTATGGAGGAAGTACTCTCTGATAGCTCCAATACTCTCACTGGATACATAGTATTTTTCTCTCAGGTAGGTAGACTGGAACCAGTGGAAATCCGTATTTGATAGACTAATAATTGATTTCATGGATGCCCTGGTATTCTCGGAATGACCCCCATAGTCATAAATGATATCTTGAATTATGGCGGAGTTGTGTTTGTAACATCTGTCATTTTTTTCTCTGCTTTATCTGACTATTTTTAGAAGCCTTGAATAGTTTGTTGAAAGTATTGCAATTGATAAGCTCACCCAGCTGGTCCTTATGGATTTAATTATAATGAGTTAATTATCATGGTTTTGATGGGAACATGATGCCTTAGTTGTTAAGATACTTGTTTAGAGATGAGCAGAGGTTAACTCTTGGGCCATAGGCCATACTTGTATTTGATGAGAGCCACATGATTGCATTTTAACTGTAGTATATTCATAAGTTTGTCTTTGACTCCCAGATGCAAAGTCATTTTGTATATCAAGTATTATACCAAGAATCCTGTACTTTGCTCTGTGCAGGTCTCACTGTTGTGTCATATGGAAGCCAGTTCCTTTTTTTATAAGTACATTTTTACAGGGAGACACCTGACAGTTAAAAAAACCCTGATGTCTGCGTTGATGTAAATATTTGATTTGGTTCTGTAGGCAATATTTGAAAGGTTAATGGGAAATAATTGCATCATATATTGAATTATTGATATATTCAAACTAATTGCAAAGTACACACTCTTGATTTTTTTCCCCTGGCCCAGAGAGTTCAGGTGAAGAAGCCCGTTTAAATTCAGCTACACCATTATAGCGTATTTAGTTCACTGACATTAAACTTTGAATGCAGCCTTTTACAATCATACCTATCAACAAAGCTTATCTAGATAAAGGCTGATAAGACATGTATGGAAAAGAGAGCATTTAAAAGTGAAATGTATAAAATATGCAAATTGTTTTGAGTGCCTTTTTATTTCTCATTTCAGCTTGCTTTAACAATAGGTCTTATGGTTTACGTTGCAAAGAGGGCGAAAATGGAATTCAACAAAACACTAGAGGCTCAGGAACAGGGCGGAACATCACCGTCTCCATCATCATCATCATCTTCATCAACTTCAGGGGATGAAAACTCAAATAACTGTCAAAATGGAGGTGTTATAAAAGAGCAAGAACAAAAAAACAGATACACCCTCCTGCCAAATTCCATCTCAGACTTTTTTAACACATTCAAAAATAAGCAAGATCATAATGAAGAAGGCCAGAGATGATATTAGATGATGGTGGTTGTTAATATTTCAGTTTGAAGATTTTAACTCTAGTGGTGAATTTGATTTGGTAAACAGTTGCTCAATGCTAGTTTTTAGATCTAAGTGACACAGTCTATACATAAATATCTATTTTTTAGTAAGATATGCGGGTTTTTTGTTTTCCTTTAACTTGTAAGCTAACACTGGCCAGTTCAGGAAACAGAATGCTGGTGGTTTATGATTCTTTATGCCCTCCCCACTAGCTACCTACTAGTATAAAGGATTAAATTTTTATCCATAGACTATAACAAAGTATGACATTAAATGTGTTCTCATTATAACTATTTTTATTACATCATACTCCTGTCCTGAATGTCATTCAATTTAAAGAAAGTACAAAAAACAAAGAATTTATTCATAAAATCCAGGAAACCCTGCAAGATTGTATATATGTGAAGAAAGATGTAAAATGGAAATCAAAATGGTAAACTCTTCATTGCTTAATATCTATGATTGCTTGAAATGCCATCTCGTGGGCTTGGGGGGGGGGGGGGGGGGGGGGGGGGGGGGGGGGGGGGGGGGGGGGGGGGG
>JAVSBT010491194.1:0-39006 GCA_033118115.1 Pharyngocirrus eroticus
CTGAAGATGTTGTAGCTCACAACGAAAATTTGCAAATAAATTCAAAATGAACTTATTCGGAGTAGCTTTCTTGCTTTCTATACTTCCTGCTACCTATTTTTTTAATACACAAACTTACTTGTGCTATCGATTTTTGTTCTAAATGTGCCCTAGATCCACATACAATGGCTGCATTTTCCTGTAAAAATAAATGAATTCTAATTCGTTATGAATTTCTATTTCCTGTGCTATTAGTAAAGAGCTTATTGATATCAACTCCATTTCCCTTCTAAAGATATTTCCTTCAAATAATTGCACACAATATCTAGCAATCTGATATCAGGAACATTTTCAATTTATAAAATCAATCTTTGATTCTTAATAATATCACGATATTAAATTTTTTTCAATTGTACTTTTCCTGTATACTATTAAAAAAATCCCCCCCCCCAAAAAAAGTTTCAATATAAACTGATTAAATAATCCCTTCCCAATAAGTTTCCTTCAAGCAAATTCTTACATGATTGTTGTTAATTTCTTGTATCATTTCCTCTAATTTTTCTACATCACGAAAGGTTGTTGCACCATCCGCATCAGCAAACAGGAGATGTTTTCCTCTGCAACTCAACATTCCCTATAGAATACCAATAACAGATGATAGAGTTAAATAGGAGAAGATGGAGATTGAATTACAAATATACAAAAAAAAGTGACAAAAAACACATCTTTCAATGAAATGCATAATCAATTGTTATTAATACTTTTTGACTGATTACAAATGATAGCTTACGAGAGCTTTCGGATACTACTGTATCCTTCATCAGTCTGATCAAAATGACCTAGTCCACCAGATGGCCTGTGGACTAAAATGGGCCATATGTTAATGAGTGGTCAACTGACATGTTCCCCCACTCTGTTGAGGAGAATGTTGTTCCAAACTGCCATTTTGACCAGACTGATGAAGGATACAGTAGTATCCGAAAGCTTTCGGTAAGCTATCCTTTTTTAATCAGTCAAAAGTATTAAAAACTATTGATTACATATGAGGTTGACGAGCTGCGCAACTCTCTTCTTCACTATAATCAAATTCATGCGCAAGTTATGTCTTCAAAATCAATTCAATAACTGAATTGGATTGAATTCATGGTCATCATCGCAAGCGATGGACAAACATATATATATACATATCACTGATTAGATGAATTTGCATAAGACAATAAAATGCATATGTTTATGAGTAATCTTGTCAATTTTGTTGTACAAAAACAATTTAGCTTGTTCCTCTAACAAAAATAAACCTGTGTAAGAAGATCCCTTATGAATTAACTCACCATTCTCACTGCTCCTCCTTTCCCTCTGTTTTCTACTAAAGTTAAAACTCTGACTTTGTCTGTGCCATATTTTTCAGAATATTTCAGCGCAACCTGCAAGAATAGAGCAAGCCATCAGCATTTAATGGTATGACTTGCAAACCATTGTTAGATTTTTTTTATATAAAGAAATTAAAAGTGACAATCTTTTCTACTTCAGAAGCATTTATGAATCAAATCTTCTTACAAATAATGTTTTTCAATTGAGTCATTAATTTCACAACAGGTTTAGGTAAGTGATTTAGAACCCAAATTGGAAAAGATAAAGGTATAGTAGGTAGAGTCCAACTGGTAGCATTTTCCAAATTGTTATCAATATAGTGTTCAGTCACCTATTGGTGGCTAAAATGCTTACCTCTGAGGTTCTGTCTGAGCTACCGTCATCAACAATAAGTACCTCATACTTATAGGAGGGTTTGATGGCCTAAGCAACAAAGAAAGAAGAACACATAGTCATTGAAATGCCAAGGGTGAAATAACAACTATGGTTTTGTCCAGGGTATGGGCTTGTTTAGCTCTTTTAAACACATTACTCATCCCTAAGAGTAGGGTTGGGGGAGTTGAGTTTACTGGATAGGGTGGTTTTTTTTAGTTACACAAAATAAATTTTATAATATCACATCAGCAGTGATTTAATTCCAGGAAAATACAATGAATTTTACCTTTCTATTTTCCAGATATCCTATACATTCATCCAACATTTTTGGTACTGAAAGAAACAAATTGGAAAGTTCATGAGATTTAAGATCACATAATTAGAATAAATTATGAATAAGTCCAATTGAAAGTATAAACTCTCCTTATGCACAGTGAATATTCATTTTCATAATTTTACATCTTAACTCTTTAGTAATGTATAGCCCCAGCTCTTTTGTCGTGATCATAATACTAAATACATAGATAAATCAATCATTCAATCAACTTTATCGCAGAGGCCTGAGAGGGCAGCAAATGTTCGTTGAAATATGAACAAATATACCGAATATGACCCTTTTTTGCAATAATGATGTCACTGTGAATTTTGACTTACATCTGACTTCTTCATTGTAGGAAGGAACTATCACAGATAAATCAACAGATGATGGGTCATCAAGCTGAGGGAATGGAAGCATCTCTCTCTTTGCTGGGTCTTTATAATACTGTTCACCTTGCAATCTTGATATGTTTGGCACAGCACTTGTGAGATACATGACAACCAGGCCCTAGAAAAAAAATAGAAAAAGATACACTAGGGTATTTCTTAAAGAAATTGACATACAATGGATCATTTAATAAATTACTATATTAATAGGCATATGTTTCTAGTGAAGACAATATCAATAGTACAGAATCTTAAACAGTCAAAGACAAAGAGTCACAACTTCTCTTCGAGGTTCTGGAGTCTTTGCTGACAATCACAATGTGACATATGTCACTGTCAGGTTACGTTTGTCTCTAACAAATTGTATTATTATGGTATATGTATACATGTTTTACTATGGTCTGTCTATCCAAGTTTAGCAAACCAAGAAGTTGTTTAGGTATTGGTTACAAAATGTAATAAAAAAGTGATGAAATCCCTGCAAGTCTAAACTAAAAAACTTGGTGCAGATTTTGAAGGATCAACCCTATCAAAACCCAATCTATTTTACATGCAAGGGATGAGGACTAAATACAGTGACACGATTGTAGATGAAATATATTGCAATGATATTACTTACCATAAAAAGTGAAAAAGTAATAATAGTCGCGAAATACACAAGCAATAGTAACCATGATTCTGTTGTCATAATCATCTTGCATCAACCTGACCGGTACAGGAAATAGCTGGCAGACTAAAGTGATATAGACTAACAAGCGGACTATTTATTTACGGGCTAAGAATATTGTTACGTTAAAGCGTTTGACCTAAGTTTACACAACAACTTACATTGAACAAATTATATCAAGTAAGTAAATAAATTTTCTTTTGAGGGATGTGACCTTTTTCTCTCACAAATTATTACAGATTTTTTTTATTATTTATGGTCTGCAACCATCTTTCCTTCCGTAAAATAGCATGTATTAAAATCAACAAACAAGATGGCCACGGACGTAAAGTAAGTGCCATGTGAAAATACAATATACTTCTAAAAAACGATCACATGTGGTTGACAGTTTAATTTTCATGGATGTAGTAACTTACAATGTGCTTTTACTTTTTTTTCAGATTAACTAACCCGAAAGAATACTACAGAACATTTCTGGTACGTTCAAACGTTATGAGCGATAATAAATATTTTTCTTGGATTTATCTCATTATTATTTTACTAGCTACACGTTTCTTTACGCATTGACGTGTTTGCCGAACAGTTATACGTTTAGACGACGGAAGGTATAGAATTCCATGTCGTCTCCAAATTGCCAGTCCATTCTGGCATTCATGTTAGTAAGCTGGTTGATAAAGGCTCTTACCTTACTGTTACAACAGCAGTCCAATTTGTCAATGAAATGAATACATTAAATTAATAATTTAATTAATAATTTAATGATTAAACAGTCTTCAAAGACTTCAAGGATTGGACATCGCTGATCCTTATATAAGACACCTGTCACGAAATTATATTCTGGCATTTGTATTTTTAAATAGGAACAGAATGTTAGACCAGATGGAAGAGAACTTGGTGAAATAAGATCTACAACTTTAAATGTTGGTAAGTAAAAATGGATATTAAAATTAAAATGACCATTTTGGCCTTTGAATATCTTCTCACTTACTACACCCTCCTTTGTATCATATATGCTTTCATTTCATTTTTGTTTAAACTTATTTTATAGTGGTGATAAAGTTCTCTCACATAAGGATACTATAATTTGTTATAATTATGTTTGTTCACAATCAAGAAAAAATAAAATATTGTGGTGTACAAAAAATATAAACGAAATTGTGTTATTACATGGAAAATAGCAAATTCCAAACTCCCAAAAATTGAACTGTTGAAATATAATCCAAAATACTTGGATTTCTTCCTCATTAAAACTAATAATTCCCTTATTTTACTCTTTTCTGGTGGCAATAGTGCCATCCTGTTATTTGATTTCATCACCTGTATAATTTGGTGTATCCATAATGTAGACCAATTAAACCTTGTGATTATTATTTCTGATTTTGTTTAACAGTGTGGAACCTTTATTTTCTATCATTATTCCTCCTTTCCCAATAATTTACAGGATCAATATCCACAGCAGAAGGTTCAGCACTTGTCAAATTAGGCAACACAACAATTATATGTGGAGTAAAAGCGGTAAGTCGTTGATACATTTTAATGACAAGCGAGAACCAAAATAAGATTCCACAAAATAAAATGTCCACAATGAAATAAAAAAGGGTTTATATCAAGATCATTATTTTACTAAATTTTCCTTCCAGTATGCTACCTTATAAAGTTAAAATGATTGTATGTTTGTGTTTTAATATTTTTATTACTCTTGTCTTCAGGAATTGACAACTCCAAAATCAGAATCTCCAAAACAAGGTTTTATAGGTAGGTATGACAAACAATGAAAACATTGTGTAGGCACTAAACGCTATAAATCTTTTATAGTAAAGTAAAAAAGGGCATCATGAATAGTAGTATTGCAAATTTTGTTCTAAATGTTTTGAAATTAGTAATCCTGTCAATCTTTTTCCAAAATGATAAATTAAGAGCTCAGTTGCCTTCCCTTACCTTTGATTTATGTTTCTGGGTGCAGATCAGTTTACATTAATTTTGCAATATTTCAGTTCCAAATGTAGACCTTCCACCACTGTGTTCAGCCCAATTCAGACCTGGTCCACCAAGTGAACAGGCTCAAGTCACATCCGTGTTAATGAATGATATCATTGTCAAGTAAGTAGTAAAAGAAATATTATGGAAGCATTGTGTAGTTTTCTTTCTACCTTTTTTTTAGTATCTAATTGGCATGCTTACACAGGCTTGTGTTCCCCTCTATTTTTTATGACTTATTTATTATTATTACTGGACATGAGGAGAGATCTGCTGTCATGTTTATTATTTTGTAGCGTATACTGAACCTCCCCTCCTTGCTGGATTTATAACTGTAATACATAATTTTCCTATCACTATTTGAATCTCTTGTTAATAGTCATTCGTAAAATTGGAAAACTGATGTAAACTTTTATCTTTCAGTTCAAAGTGTATCGATTTAGAAGAATTGCTAGTAGTAGAAGGAAAGGTAAGTTTGAATATTTTTTAGAAGGATTTGATCAATATCATGGTAGAGATGCAAAAAATATAACTCAATTATGATAGAACAGGAAACATGAATTCCATTGGATTTTAAACTTGCAATCTTTTCAACAATTAAATTAGTCATTTGTGTCTGGAAAGATATAGGTTCTGTAGCAGAAGTGCTTATTTTATTCTAGAAATTGAGACAATCTAAAGGTGTCTAAATCTGATTAAAGGAAGATATGTGGTTTGATTATAGCTTTTCATGTTTTACTTTGCATAGCCGTTGGCCCTTTGTGTGTTTGCATTCTCAGTATTTCAGATATTCGTAGTAAATTTTATTTACTTTGCATAATTGTTTTGTCATATCATTTTTTCCAGTTATGTTGGGTAATATATTGCGATTTAATGTGTCTGGATTATGATGGTAATATTCAAGATGCCTGTGTTATTTCAATGATTGCAGCATTAAAGAACGGTAATTCATTCATTTAGACAGTTTTCTGTCTATTTCTAACATTAAAATTTTAAGTCAAATAGAAACTAATTTTGATGGAATTCGTTAACTGTCGGAGCAGATTTAACCAAACCAGTCTTTCTGTAACATGACACCATAGCATGATTTTTTAATATATGGTTTGACATCTTTATTTTCCCAATACAATAGCACTGCTTCCTCAAGTAACTTTAGACGAAGAGACAGGTTTACCAACAGTGGATTTCAAAGTCAAGAAGCCATTAAAAATTCACAACCATCCTGTAGCCACATCGTTTGCCATATTTGAAGAGTAAGAACATTACAATTATATATTATTCATATCTTTGGTCTAACAAATTAACCTTTAGATTCAATTTGTTGGCTCATCATTTAGAAATCTGTAAAATTAGAGAGTTAATTATTGATATACTTATAAATTTCTAGCACAAAATAATGAGGGTATCCCCGCAAAAGTCAAGAGGGACTCTTTTGCGAATACATACTCTATAATTCACCTATTAATATGATAGAAGTGTCTTAAATTTATGTTCGATCAGAATGTTTTTTCTTCTAGAAAGTCTTGTATGACATATTGCTTTATCTTTTAAAGGGACCATTCTGCAATTATTTTCATAATTTAACCACATTTACTATTATTTATCTTCCGTGTTTCATCATGGAAGATAACAGAGTTTTAGAGAATATTGTTACATAACGTCGCAGAGAGACATTGGCTGCCAGGTGGCAAGCTTCTGTCTATACCCTCATACTAATAGAGGGTTTAAAATCCAACTGATGATTTGAATGAACAATAGTGTGCTGTTGTTCTCTAGTAATTGCGAATTATGTTCTTCCTGCAGTATGTTGATCTCTCTTTTTCCTTCCTTTTGATTCACTTTAGTACAATCATCTTCACAGACCCGACAAATGAAGAAGAAAACTTAGCGACAGGAGTTATTACCATAGTTACCAAAGATGACAAGTCTTTGTGCTTAGTTCAT
This sequence comes from Pharyngocirrus eroticus, assembly GCA_033118115.1. Lineage (NCBI taxonomy): Eukaryota > Metazoa > Annelida > Polychaeta > Saccocirridae > Pharyngocirrus > Pharyngocirrus eroticus. The sequence continues at coordinate 7,019 of JAVSBT010491194.1, forward strand.
AAACCAGGTAAATCTAGATTTTCCAATAGATTGAAGTTAACTGTTTGCAATGAATATTCTAAACAAATATATGTAGGCAGCAGAAACAATTATTATAATGTTTTTCTTCCCTAGGTGGCAGCCCTGTTAGTCCTACTCAACTACAAAATTGTATCATATTAGCACAAGAAAGGGGACATGAAGTAAGGCAGCTTATAGAGGACTCTATTTCTACGTTACCAGAAAGATAGCATTGAAAAGAAATCTGTCTGGACTACATTTGTAATATTTGTCAATTTAAACATTGTTGTTTATTCACACTGCAAAACTCACAACTTCTAAATGATTTCTCAAGTCATTCATATCAATCTGAATATCCTTTCTTTTATTTTGATACTTAAAATTTAAATAAAGATATAAAAGTTTGGAAAAATAACATTCTTAAAACGAGTTGAGTTTTGTTTTAGCTTCAGAAAAGGGAGTATAAAAGTCTTTGTAAACCTATATTGTAGATAAATCTGAATATTACAAGTTTTGTAATTTCCTTTCTTTTGTGGGTTTAAAAATGAATCTAAAGATGTACCTTGGTTTTAGGACTACATTTGTAATACTTGTCAATTTAAACATTGTTGTTTATTCACACTGCAAGACTCACAACTTCCAAATGTCAATTTCTCAAGTCTCATATCAATCTGAATATCTTATTTTAAATGGAAAAAATTGAAATATAGATATAAAAGTTGGGTAAAATAACTCTTAAACAAACTTTTTTTTGCTTCAGCAAAGGAGTAAAAAATGTCTTTGTAAACATATAGTGGAGATAAATCTGAATATTACATGTTTTGTAATTTCCGGCCTTTTGTGGGTTCAAAAATGAGTGACGAAGTACCTTGGATCTATCTGGCCTTTTTTTTTTCTCACTGAAAAGATCAAAATGTAAAAGGAAAATAAAGTATAACCCTTTTTTTAACAAAAACATACATCTTTGTTTGGTTGATTATTTTAAAAACCTTTCAGTGATCAAGCAGCTTTAAAATGTTATCCTTGTTTGTAAAGGACTTGCATACCTTTATCCTGGATAAAAAAATGCCTATAAATCGCAAAAAGCTACACAAAGACATGGATCTTTTTTAAACAAACACAGCTTTATTGAGTATGAAATACATGTAAGAATACAGTTGGAAATAGAACAGACAAATATTTGAGATTCCTAAACAACAACAAAAAAGTAACAATAACCTTCCAAACATAAGATGGAGATCTTTCATGGTAAATTCAATTCCATATCATTATTTTACTGGTTTGGTTGATGGTGTTAGCCAAAAACCAGAAATAATTCAGAACAAGTGAATTTCATTAAATTTTACAATTTTATCATAATGTGTTTATAGCATATGTAAACATTTTGAAATGAATGTCAACTTATCATAATACTAGGATCTTCAATTCACAGAAGACACTAAACATCACATCAATAAATTCTATTTAGGGAAATAGACTAATGCGAAAATATACGAGAATAATTTTGAAATCATATTTACAACTTTTTAACATAACAACAAGAAACAAGTCAATACAATTTTCAGGATATCCACATTTGAGGTTTGATCTACTTGAAGCAAAGACGAACTGCATCATAGATACAGCATTATTTCTCAAAACAACACAGCCCTTAGTTAGAAAATGTCAACTTTTAAACATACCACCCTTCCCCCCACAAAAAAAAATATTGCAAGAAATGTAACAATAACCAGAAAAATCTGCAATGTATATAGAACAATTTTTCTTCCAGTAGCTGGAATCGTACAATGATCCATTTTCATAAAAATATATGTTTTTCCTCACAACATCTGATTTTTATTATAATTATTACTATTATTTCCTATTTGATAAATTTACATTTAGATCACTTATAGATTTATATTATGTTACTTGTTCACTGTATCACATCAAAAATATGAACCAGCAAAAATCACATTAGAAATTTTTCTCTGCAAGTTTAACATCTTGCAACATCATTGTATATCAAACTTTTCACACAAACTACAGACAACACACTTACAAAACAGGAATATATACTTATTCTAAGTTACATTTAGAAATGTTAGTGATTTCTACTTTGATATGTTTTTTTTTATCTTTTATCTTTAAGCCAACACAGTGTTGCATTTTATAGAGAAGATCGAAATCAATGTTTATTCAGAACAAACATGTTTAACATTTTGTTCTTACTTTCTTTTGCATAATACATTTAGGATATGATAGAGCATCTTTTATTTCAACAGTATAACGTTGAAAGCAATAATGAAGAGAAAAAACTCTTATCTTTTATTTGCAAGATTTGTATACTTTCAATTTAGTTAAAGGTTGAATCGGTAAGATTGATTCAAAAGCATCCTTTTTTCCCAATTTTTAAAAATGAAAGTTTAAATACTTTAGTTCTTTCCTTGCACAATTATACTATTTTCTCTAACACCCCACTTCTTTTCTTGTTAGTTTAAATTGTATAACATGGTCTTAACTAATCTTATCTAAACAACATTTATTATTTTGAACACATAGGCAAGATTCACATAAGACTGGTATTATAGATGGATGTAATAAAATAGACTTCAGTGCATATTAAGACCTTGACCTAGTTTGGCATTGAAATCAATATTGTGTTAGTTCATATTTAGACAACTATCTTACATTCAGTGATCTCAGTTTACTACAATATACTTCTTTTTTTCCCACACACATCCATCTTCTCAAAAAAAATCATTACAGAATATACCATTGTACACTTCATTTAATCTTCTCCTACATCCGCCCCCTCAATTCATAACTCTTTCATCCCATTCATTTATTCTCATAGATGTTGATAATTGCTTGAAAAAATATCATCTTAGAAAACTACTTTGTTTTTATTCGAATTTTTGACTTGAATCAAACACAGAATCTGTTAATATCAATGCCAAATACAAAAAATCCTTTGTTCTGTGCAGCATAAAATGACACTTTCATGATGTATCAAAAAAATCCTCATGAAAAGTGGAATAGTTTTTAAATTTCATTTAAAATTTAGATCATTATACTAAAACAAGGTATATAATAAAACAATTTCCAAATTTGAAATCAAAGCATTTTACAAGGCCAAAAATTCTAAGATGTTATAAAAATATACCACTTTTGTCTTTTTTTTACAAAACAATTTACAATAGTAGTAAACAAAGAGTATTTTTTCCCAGCATGGGTGAATATTTCTCATCATAGTCTGTGACATTCTACCAATGTTACTCACAAAATCATTTATCAACATTTGTATTTTAGAGTTCTTTCTGACATCAGGTTTTATCTAAGATAATGTTCTACAATAGATCATCTTTTAAACTAGTTTTTGAGCAGTATTTTTTAACACCTTAAAATGATGATGCATGTACCTATTTCATATGTAGATTTTATGTTATTTTTTCTACATATGTTACAATATAACATTAATCAACAATGCAACCTTTAAGAAGTCAAGGTACAACTATTCAATACCTGTCACATATAAAAGATATATGATCGTCAGATCCTTTGTTTTGTAAATGACATGAACATTTTGGAAGACAATAATTTTGAATTCTAAATGAGCAGAGCTAGGTACAGTAGTATACATAATGCTTGAATAGAAATATTTCTGAGGCACTGTTTCAGATTTTTAAATACTTCATTTCTGAAACTTAAGTGTCAATTCTTTTCCTGTTGCCTAACAAATATTCTCTAACATAAAGTTTTGAATATTCAACCACAATTATCAGTAAATCAAAGCCATCTACATGTACTTCAAATAGTTCAGAATTTATGCCATTTCATAACCTACTGAAATCCCTGTTTTAACACCAGGTAGTGCAACAATGATAACTACCAAAGAGTGAAATAAATCTTTGATATTTGAAGCTAGAATGACGAAATTTTACCACATGACCAATTAAAAATATCACATATCTAAGTTGGAATGTATGGTTTTATATTATTTTTCTTTTACTGCATTCATTTCTTGGGAAAACGTAGTTCACACAGATATACTGGCCAAGGTGTAAACACCCATTCTTGAATATCTCATAATGCTTGACATTCTTAAATTCCTAAGTCTTGATCACCAACAAGACCTCTATTAATAATTGAAGTGACCCCCCTGTGCATAGGGTACATACGGCACTGGTACTGGTGAGTTACTGTATACAATCTGAGGCTGGGTCTGAGGAGGGTACTGCACATATCCTGAAGGTGGAACAGTAAATCCTTGGTTCCCAGTGTAGTACACAGTCCCCTGTGAATGAGATGCACTGGGGCTTCCAGGAGGTGGTGGTGGCCCAGTCACATAGCCTACAGTGGGTGAAGTGATAGAGTTAGACACATTGTCACAATTTCCACTGTTAGCATTGTCACAATTTGAATTAACTATATGTATGGTGTATGTTGGTGTGTCCCCACACATTTCAGGAATGAGTTCTTGGTTTGATTTTACCTCTATAACTGTCCCCAAGCTATCATTAGGACTGTACGCATTGCAGGCATAGTCCTGCTGGTTTTCGGGGTTGAAATAATCACATTCTGACACAGCTTCTGCTGTGGTGTTCTCTACCTCAGGTTTGCAGACCGATTGACCTGGGACAAAACTCTGTGCATTAGGATTGAAACTATAATGTGGGTTAGTAGCTAAATCTGATCGTTCTCCTCGGATTTTGTTAGTATCACCTTTTGGATATCGAGACCTAGGTTTTGTAATATTGATATTTCTGATTAGCGGATGTCCTTCATAGTGACTAGCCATACTGACTGGGGGTAGTCTCTCTGCCAATAGTTTTTTAAATCTTGGTGGGATATCTTTCATAGGCCTTATGACTTTTGTTGTTGGTGTTGTTTGATTAGAATTGAAATATTTCTTTTGGCTGAAAAATTGAGATTTATTGTTAGTGTATTTTCGCTCTTGGTGAGAGACTCCGCCTTCAGATATACTACTCACAGTCGATCCATTTGATAATGAATGCTGTGAGGAAGTGTCATTCTCATTTTCACTATTTTCTCCAGCCTGAGATCGAGGGGATACAGAGGACATTTTCAGGTTCTCCATACCTTCCTCTACTCCCAAAATAAATTCTCCGTTTCCACTGCTCACATCGCTGACACAGCCACTATCGTTTATTCCGTTTTTTTCACCCCCATAACATTGGCAGTCACACGAGCTTACAGTATCCACTTTTAGTTCTAAGTCAGACACTGAGACAACTTGTCTCTTGCCAACAATAGAAGTATTATTCAGTGGCTTCTGTTCAACAGATGGCGCTACAGAATGTTGGCTTTGTTTATTCTTAACTGTAACATCCTTATCACTATTTTCACACTGACCATTTGTATCCTCCTCAGCAACACCAGATGGCACTTCGCAGTTTGGTACATTTGTATGACTTGGGTACACCATGTGACCACCATTCAGATACATAGTGTACGGTTGTTGCTGTTGCTGCTGTAGTTGCTGATGATGCAACACCATGTGACGATAATACTGCAACCAAATATAAATAACCATTAATCAATAAAAGAATAGTATCTACACAATCTTTAAAACAATTATGGGTACAAGTAGGGATGTCCATCAACGAAAAACATTATTGGTTCCAAGATCCATGATTAGATAAAATTATTCAACACTGCAACAAAAGTTACATTGAAATATTCATCTCATCATCATTTCCTTACTGCATTGACTATTTGTGTCCAAAAAGATATGCTTGTTAACCAACAGTGAAAAAAAAACACGTTTGAGTTTAGTTTTATGTTACAGAATTAACATCATTACTATCACAAATCATTTCAAAATGAATAACTGACTTACTTCACATCCAAGGTTGTAGTAAAATCTCAGCGATCCAGTGTCTGAAACAACAATGTAAATAAGTCATTCCACACCTTAAATGTAAAGCAACAGCCACAGAATTAACATTTCCAACACAGGTGTTTTTTTCAAATTACATGATTCAATCTCCCTTTGTTCATTCTAATCAATTCAAAATATGAGTTCATTTCATCAGTAAAAAACATAAAAAATAGTTTACGTGGCTTCATTTGCACAATGAATGCAAATTAGTTAGTGATAGCAAGTGACAGGCTTTTATCTGCAATATATCTACATTTGGCGATCCCATAGAAGATCATTTCTCCTGGCACTCCCCTTCACTATCAAAAGTAAACTAACCAATCAATTAATCAAGTTTGAACTTAAAAGCACATACCTCCATGTGGTAAATCAGCACCAGATGGATCTAGTGACAGATGAGGACTGTAGTTGATACCTTGAAAGTTTTCCACATTGGGGACAGTGAGATAGCCCATTTGGTAGAAAGGCATACGGACAGCAGTAGGAGCCATGTAGCCAGGTATTGGTGTCCCGGGAGGCAGAAGGAGTGGCTGTTGTGGGGGTGGTGGAGGGGGAGGAGGGGGTTGGATTGCTCCATGGTATTGACTGGATGGTGTAGGCAGTTCTACAGTATATGGGTTGTGGTTTGACATCAGTGCAGGTCCATTCACCGAGAGTGATTTAATCTGGACTTGAGGATCAACTGAAATAATACAGTCACCATAAGACTACAAAACATTTGAATACTCTCTACTGTACATCTATCGGATTTACCTCCAGGGTGTAAATCTGATTTATTTTTGCAGATAGCATCCAATAGCTAAAAACACTATTTTTTTCAAAAATGTCATCGACCTACATTTTGTTAATCATATCCAATTCTATTCTCTTTTCAAACCAGACATAAATAAATACATTATAGTTGTCCTTTTATTTCCTATAAATATTTTTCTTCTTGCAAATCAGACACATTAATCAGTAAATGAATTAAGTTTTTTTTTTCTAGACCTTTTCCAAGTATCGATCTATTTACAACTAAAAATTAAATGTCAAATACATACTATCTCCAATACCATTACTGCTGGTTTCTTCTTTTGCAGAAACTAAAAATAAAAAGGATTAAAAATCAAGTCAAATTGAAACCAGACACGAACACTTCAAGACTTCAATGTCAAGACATATCTTGGTGATTTTACAGCATTTTTGGGTGGGTGTAAGAATATATGTAGCAAAGTACCATTGTTAACAAAACAAAGGCTATTATGTATATATTTTTTGTATAAGAGTTTCCTTAGCTATTATTTTAAAAAAACTCGGATGCATACCTAAGCTTTCACAGTTCTGAGAACAACAGTATATCTGTCTATCCATGGGCTTATTTTCTTCTTGTTGGTTCTAAAAGAGAGAAAAATAATCCAAATATTTTTGTCTAGGGCAAAGGGTATTTTCTAAATTCTGTCTCCTAGTGATAGGATTATGATATGAATTCCTTATTATTGAGTAACATCGCAGTGCCCCAAATTAATTGTGTGTGGTGAACATTATTATGTTTATACTTACAGGCAAGGCAGGAAAAGCATTCAAATCATTTGATTTTATTTCAATTTCTCCTTGATTATCATCGCCATTCAGTTGGTCACCATTTCCATAGAAATGCTCTTCACTTGAGTAACATTTCCCATCCCCTTCACTGCCTGATCTCTGACGTCCTCTACAAAATGTCAGTTATAAAAATTATCATTTATTTATTTACTAATTCAGAAAGTATTCTCATAAGAGTGCAAAATGACTTCCACAAGCGCCAACAACTAACACAGTTGACTTCTGTATGTTTTTTTCAATTTCACAGATACACAATAATAATAAATACAATGAGCAATACTGAAAGTATTTAGTGGCATCTGTTGAATTGAATTGATCTTTGTTTCAATAATAAAAGTCAAATACAACCAATGCAACTACAATATATGGGTAGAAATACTTTTATTTTTGCATCTGATTTCAAATCAATGAAACACTATACTAAAAGGAAAAAAAACCCATTAAGATCTGAGTATGTCAACAAATAAGCCCTACCATTTCTAATTCCATAAGAAAAATCACAAAGAGGATTTTTTTTTCAATTTTCAAGTTTTTCTTAAAATAAGGCCTTAAAATCTTAACACTTTTGTATAATAACATCAATCATTCCACATACATTTTAGTATCTTACAGATCATTCACCTTAAGCTATTGGACTTTGACCCTTAATAAATCATAAGTCCCTCAATCACAAGTTCCCCACCCTTAATAAATCATAAGTTCCCCACCCAAGTTATCCTTATCTCACACTGTACTGCCCTTTTGCCCTATATATCCATCCCATTTCAATTTCTTTAACTTTTTTAGAATTAGGACAAAGTCTCTGCTGATATCACAAAAAGCAAATAATTGATGTGATATTTCAATTAAATAAAAGTGATGATGAAAAGTTTAGTACAATAGTGTGAGACAATCTATGCATTTTGTTCAGTTATTTTTGTGGGATAACATTCGAGATTGACCCTATGATGGATATTATAAGTCCATAAAATAGTCCCATCTATCAGCTTCCTTTATCGGACATTCAAATGAAATGATGCAGAAACTTAACAGTAAGGTAAAGAAATGTCCATGTTTACAAATTGAAAGTGTGTTGCTCCTTCTAAACATCATATTTCTATCATTTCTATAACTGAAAAGGGACATTAAGTCTAACGTACATATTTTACTTCTTTCAGTTTGATAAATGGCATGTATTGTTAAGTGGATGAATAGAATCCTATTTTCTATAAGAATTGCCGTTTTGAACATCACAGAAAATCCAAAACGTTGCTGCAGTATAAAACATCAAATATAACAAATAAACTTAAACACAGCTATCTATACTTGTCAACTACTATAATACCTAAGAGTTAATCCTTGAATTGATATGTGTGATGCAGGGCTGCGAATCATACAACCTCTTCCTCTGCTAGCAAGAATATGGTAACTGCCACAAAAGAATACCAAATTATCTCATCACAATTAAATCAATAATTATTTTACTTTTATTTCATCTAAATGAGAGCAATTCCTGAACCCGATGTTGACTTGTCTCTAAATCATTATGAAAATCAAAGATCTCTTGAATTCTGCAAAATTAGTATAATACCGACAATTAAAAATGAACAACTCTTTATCATCACACTGTATAGAATTCATATTTCTTAAATCTAGACTTCCTTATCTAAGTCTTACTCCTGAACAAAGCGTCCTCCTATTGGCAGACCAGCAGAATTAATCAAAGATTTGCAAAACCTAACCCCTCTGAAAAAAAATATTTGAAAAAATAAACCTACAAAAACAGCGCATTAAGAACATCAAACCTTTAAATACGATACAAAGTTGTATTGTTCTTCAATGAAGAGTACAAACATGGGAATCACAACCCCATAATGCAAAAAACACCTTGTTAATATTTTTGACATTTCAAGTTTATTTTCATGCTTATTAAGCAAAATAATCTTAAGAAACAAACAATTTATGTAACAAATTAAAAGGAACTTTTATTGATTTTCTCAAAGCACCTAAAATGAGTTAGGTGGATTTTGGTTTATGGCCAAGAAATTCTGTTACAACAGTGAATCAAAATGGACACCCACCCACCTTAAAAAAAAACCAAAGCATAAATTCCATTTGGTTATTTTGCCTTACCCCGGTTTGCCTCTCCCATAGGAATTCTTCATTTGATTTTTGTCATTATCCAAGTGTTGGAGTCTTGGGGGTAAACTTTGCCCTCTTCCAACAGGAATGATGATTGGTCCCTCTTTTTTCTTTCGATTTCTCCTTTTGTCATTTTGATATTCTAAAATCAACGTAAAGCATATCAAGAAATTAGTGTCAAATAATTTATACAGAAAAACAAATTTAAAACAATCTTAAGTTTGAGTTAAGCTGATTCAGTAATTGTCTAATTTAAAACCTTATAAGGATAGAAAAGGATCACTCCAGAATTTCTTTTTTGTTTGTTTAATTGTGTCTTTACTTTCATTACAAGTTTTTGACCTATAAAGTGTGAGCATTTTGTGTCAGCACTGAAAATTTAAGAAAAACACCTTCAGCTACAACATACCTGATTCTGCAGAAATTGATGTTTTTTGATAATAGCCAGATAAATTTTTGTGGTTTTTACCATTTGTCACTACTGTCCATCCTGAAAAGTGAAATGAAACAAGTTTACAAGTCAAATATGCAGCTCAAAATTTCAGAAATCACAGAATTATATTGTTTACAATACTTAATTACTCAAATCACCCACAATCTAAAATTAATCTTCCCAATTGTAAGGTATATCATGTAATCGTTAAGGCTATTCAATGTCCTACCTTGAGAATTGCATGGGAATGAAATTGGCCTCAAGCTTGAAAATGGGACAGAGTGTCTGAAAATTGAAAGAAGATAAAACATATTGTAAAAATAACTTTTAAAATATTTTCATATCTCCTCTATAGTTTTATCATCACCTTTCCCTTTTCTAGATAACTTTAAAAGTAAGAATTAAAGGGAAAAAACAAAAACAATTCTGCATCCCAGTAAGTGCTGTGTCTACACTAGAACCAGGTGAAACATCTAGGCAATAATAACTTATGAATAGATTACTTTTCTCAACATCTCTATACTGATTTTTTTAATAACCTCTCTGCAACATTGGCCGTGGTAAGAAACTCTTTGAAATCGATTGTGAGCATTTTTATCATCGGTATTGGCCATGGTGAAGACACACTTTTGGAATCAATTCGAAAAAAAATCTAACATTGATATTGGCCATGTATGGTAAAGACACTTTTGGAATTGTTTTGAATACTTTCTTAACAACTGTGTTATAAAAAAAGAGTTTTCCAATATATATCAAAATAAGCTATACCCTTTACTGATTCAGCTAACCCAAATTTCAAAATACACCTTTTCATCCACATACTCAAAGCATTTCACAGACATAAGGTGCACAACTATCAATATCTCCAAGGTCTCCAACCATTGTCTAGATATCAAGGATATGTAGGCGAGTCATATAGCAATTCCCTTTTTTTCTAACTAAATATAACGGCTAGCTAATTTTTCAAACTCTTAGTTATATGGGAAACATTTTTCTGTTGATAGGTAATTCATTGGTGTAAATGTTATTAAATTGGCAAGTGAGCTATATTCCAGAAAAAACTACCTGTATACCCCTACGTATCCTTGATATATACATATAACATCAAGGTTGCCCAGCAGAACTCTTTATTCTCTATTGATATAATTTGACTGGGAAGTACAGGTTTTGTTTAACTGCCCTCCATATAGAACAAACCAATAGCATCAGAACAAACACTACATTATGCCAAGAACAAACCCAAAAATCATTGACAATCAGATTTTGCTGAATGCATTCATTATTGCAGCTACTGCAAAATTAGTCTAGAAAATAGACGGTAATGTATAGTACACTTGCCTAGCTATTATTATTATTCATTATACCAGAAAGCTTCAGTAGAAATAAACCACATGATTCAATTTAGATGAGGAGGGCATTAGGTCATATTAGCACCTATGGTGTATTTTCATGATAAATGATAGATTTGAAATACAAATAATCACGATACACTAAATTTTCATACTTTTCTTAATCTCAAGTGAAAAAAAGTAGAAATTGCTATCAAATGTTCGCATTTTTGTCGTAATCTCAGCCGAGAATCTAACTTTCAACGTTTCAGTGACTTTCATCGCAATAATATCTATTCAAAGAATGATGATACAATTCCCAGAATGTACCCCCTAGGTTCATATTGATATTCTAGAGTTCTTCAATTCAAATGTTTGAAAAAACTGAACTTGCTTCTATGTAATGGATTTGTTGCAACTAAGAGATTTGGTCAATTAAATCTTAATCAATATTTTTTTCTTTTTTTTCTTCACTATTTGGTTTCATATGATAATATTTAACATTGAAAACAGTATATAAATGTATTGACTAATAACACAATTGTCTAACCTTATAAAAGTTTGATTATGTGATAATCCTTGTACAATATCTTACTTACAGTCAAAAGATTACGGCAAGGAATTAGGCTTTGATCCAATACAATTTTTCAAAACATATTCATTTCTTTTGTGCAGAGTGTATTTGACTGACTCTTTAATCTGAACACCAGACATTTTGGTTTTAAAACACCTGTTTTCTCACAGTAGTTAAAAACAGAATTGTGGACAACACATGCACCATACATGCTTATGGGAAAAAACTCTGGTTTACCCCCACCCCCTTGATAAACAGTATTATGCTAAATGATAAGAACAATTGGCAGACTTACTTTTCTCCTAGTTGTTCAATAAACACTGTCACAGGACCTTTGTCTGGAACCATTTCTTGAATGTGTGCATTAAAAAGGCGACTGCCATGTTCCTCTAGTGTGACCTAGATATCAATTAATAACCATTTTTTATTAGCAAGAATACCATTGGACAACATTGAAATGACAATGCAAGCTTACCGTAAGCTTGCAGAAGCTCGCAGAATTCTGTATGAAAATACTTGCGAGCTTTTGTGAGCTTCTGGCAAGCATTCTGTAATCATTTTCAGCCTTTGCAAGCTTGCAGCAAGCAAAATTTTGGTCACTTTCTGTCTCTTCTCAAAACATTTTCTTCCCCATTATTATGCATCCCTATATAAAACTCCACAATTAAAAACTAATATGTTAAATTTATACAAAGTTATTCTGCTTTTATCATTTGAATCAAATCTTCCTAAGTAAGTTCCTAGGAACTGTGACTAAAAAATATCCCCCTTCCCCATTCTTACCAAACTAAAAAAGAATCATGAATTACTTGGCAAAAAATCTTCCCAAAACAAAGCAATTGCTTTGTAGTACATAATGACAATTATATATAAAATTCTATACTAAATATAAAATGAATTAATCTGAATGACAATTTGAGAGATGTCGATCTCACCTGGCACTTGTCTCCTGGAGTGAACTGCATTTCCATAGCAGTGGCGAATTCTCTCTGCTGTTGCTCTGAAACAAGACAAAATATACCTTACATATTATGTTTATTCATCTAAGAAGCAAATCAATAAATTTCCCATAAAACAAAAGCGTTTTGTATTTTTTTCAATGCAGAGCAAACATGTAGACTAGCCTCACAGGTAGCATTCATGTAGGTGTGAATATTTAGACATAAGTCCATTCTAAATTGGTCAGCTGATCAATCCAACTGACCCATTTTTTTCGTAATTCTTTTTTTATTTTCTTCAAAATTTTACTTTCATGTCAAATCCATAAAAAAATCTGTAAGCTTGTAATAAATGTACATGCTTGTTAAAAAATAGAGAGATATAAAGAGATTATTTGTACAATATAGATATTTGTGATTACTCTATGTAAATCGGATCACCTGCTAAATTGACCCAATTTTTGACGTCAAATAATCGACAAACTAATCAATTTGGCATAATCTGTTCTCTCAAATAAAAGAGGTACACCCATAGCAGATTTGTCACACTGTACATTGCATATATAATTCAACATTAGTTGTAATCACCAAGTACATAGAAGTGCATGGTTATTCTTGGACTATCAATTGTATAAAAAAATATCTAGACATGGATTCAAAAGTCAAGCCTATAATATTGCAACGTAAACATTATGTAGTAAATAACTCTTTGTTTAAAAATAACTCTTTATTTACAAACATACAAAACTTACTATTGCTGAACAATAAGCAATTACCTTCAAAATTATGCAAGAAGTAAGAACATTCCACCTTCAATTTATCCAAAATATTGGACATTTCATTTCAAACTTGACTGTCTTTCAAACTATTTTTTTATCCCAACAGAGAAGAAACCAGAGCTAATGATTTATAAATATGTACTCTCACTAAGACACTTGCTGTGATAATGCAATTCCATTGCCGGCAGGGAAATAGTTATAAAGTGTCAACAATTAGCATAGAAGTACCCTGTACTAAGGCCTGGAAATAATCGCTTTCATGGTGTTTGACAAATCAACTAGCAAAATAAGCAATCAATTTCCTCAAGCTAAGTGTACTTTTTTATGACAGCATATTAATTTAGAGTATATGTGGCAAGAATTGTCCACGTATGTGGCTATTATGTTTCTCTTGGCTTTTTTATTCCTAGAGTTAGAAAGAATATAACAGTAAAATCAGGGATCGATCCAATTAAGGGACCTGTCATTTTTGCCCCATTATAAAGTACAGGTGAGACCTTTAGAAATTTATATGTCTGCCATTTTCTTAATAATCACCTTTGTGCATGGGTCCCTCTGAGAACTAAAGTAAATCAACCCCTGATAATAAAAATTCTAATCCAGATATTCATTTAGCTTTCATCAGTTTTAAAACATGCTAGAAAGCTTCTCTTTGGAACAAATATGTTGCTAAGATGTCTTATCTTTAACCCATTTCTAAAACTCCAATAACAAATGATCTAAAATAATTTAGTAAAGAGCTTTTCTCATCACATGAAAATAGGGTTTTAAACAAACCTGGAGAAAGTCGGCAATTCTAATACCAGTACTATTCAAGGGCCCAAACAGGTACTTGATAGACCTTTGCATGAAGTGTTTTCATAACAGTTTGAAACTCGAAATCTAAGCATGTCACATTCATAGTAACATATGAGCATTCCTGAAAATATAGCTTCCTTTACTTGGACAGTCACTGTAAATCATGACTTTCAAGGACCTGCAAAGTTCACTTCAATTTTTAACTTCCTCTTTCCGAATTAATATTTCTTCTGGCAGTGTACTCACCTATTTCTGTAAGAGATGATAATAATCAATACCTCAGCACACTATAACAGGAGCTTCATTATTTAGTCAAAATGTCATCAAATGACTTTCTGGTAATATAATCCAGAATATCAATGAAGATAAAAGTTAAAAATACATGTTAATGTCTACTTAATATCAATTACGCTGCAGTTTCCAAGCTTCCTTGAAACAATTACAAATTTAGCTCAGACAGTTAATAATCCAACTCTCTTTTAAGATATTCACTAATGCTCAAGAATACAAGAAAGGTATAGAGTATATACCCTATGTGCAAAAGCTTGGTAGCTTTGCCCAAAACAATAAAAACTAGAAGTCATGTCCAGCCATGTTTTATGACAATCACATTCATAATCCCTTTACAATGACAAGAGACTTATAGCCTAAATAGCATATGCTCTCGGTAGTATAACAGTTTTACACCCTGCTACTCAACAAGGAAATTAACAAAATGAACTTCCCATTTTAGGAAAGAAAAGGAGTCAAGGTAACAGTTGCATAATCAGTCCAGGAGCAATATCAGTAACCGAGTAATAAAAAATATATAAGGCAATGCAAATGAAAACTTAGAAACCTCTCAAATGTGGACTATGTGATCAATATTTTTTTTTCTTCCTTATCATTTTATCATACTTGTACAACTACTAATCCAGCACCATCTGTTCATTTTTAAACCAACTAAAATAAAGTAAGTCTTAATATGGATAGTTTTCTATTTATTGATTGCAAATTATTTATAAAGTATCACTTACATCTTCAGGCATTTACTCTTCTGCTACAACTAATTGCCACTGATTGTCCTTCCCATACAAAGATAACTATGTATTTGGTAATAAGCCACTATTGTTTTTTTATCTAACCTATGAAACCTATCCTATTCTTTCATTGTGGTGTTGGTTTGTGCAGATCCAAGCACCACTCTTCAGTCTCTCTCTACATGTTCCAACTACTAAAAGTTTAGACAGATGGGGGTGGGAGAAATTTCTTAAACAAAAAAGGTTTGAGGTAAATGGCTAATCCTTCTAATCATAATCACAGTGACTAAGCATTTTTTCCCTCAACAATTCTTGATAATATTAAATTAAAAATCTTTTAACAAATTTGATTTGTCACATGACCTACCCCCCCCCCCCCTTCATCCCAAATCCATCTATTAATTAGTCACAGTAATCAAAATGTTTCAAATACTAAAAGGAAACAGATTAAGCACTTGTGCAAAGTCGTCAGATACATTGACATGTATCAAATTATTATTTTAAGAACTTTGTCAATGCAAAATGTAATTATAATTCTTTCAGATGAGCTTTCAAGCGAATACAGGAATAGTGTATAAGTAACACATGTTTTTAAATCATTTATTCATCACAAGCTATAGCATTGACACACACACAAACTTGACAGTGCCATTTCCTGACGTAGGTAGAACAAAACTGCCCTGTTCTTTTGAAATCCTTGCATAGTAACACCTCAAAAGCTTTTAAAGAGCCATTTTTTCCCTGAATATTTGAAAAAGGGCTATCTGTGATCATTAAAATAAAGAAAATTAATGTATTGGACATGATTGGGCATTCCCGAATTTACATTCAATTAGACAACTTTACATATAGTTATATAATCAAAATCAGGTAAATATTTTTGGGTTTATAGTTTAAGAAAATATGCCCTCATTTGATCCCTAGTATTACGAAAATTAGCTAATAGAATGCAAATATCAATATTCGGACTAAGTTTTCTTTTGATCCCTTGTGTACTGCAGGAAAATTCATGAGACATCGATTTGAGATTGCCCCCCCCCCCCAAAAAAAACCACACACAACATATTGAGGTAGGATTTACTCATGGGCGTCAAATGGTAGCTATTGAAATGCTGTATTTTCAAAACACTATTATCCTCAATTCGCTATCAAAATCATATCTCACAATTTAAATACTACCCTGAGGGTTGAGAAAAGGTGACAGCTAGATTATGCCCTAACAATATTTTGTCAGAATGCAATATCATGGTTCAACAGGTGATTTCATGTTGGAGCATCACAATCTTTCGGTAGTCTAATATTTGTCAAATTTCCATTTCTTTGTAAAACGCATACATACCAAAAACTCCATTCTAATAATTGCCTATTTTACTTGAAATTCAACATGCACAATTGCAGGTAATGCTTCATAAGTGCCAACATAAATGTTTGAAGTGTGTGTGAAGAACTAAGCTTCATCATGTAGCAACATCCATGAACAACACTCAATCAATTCAGTTTGCTAAAAAAAAAACACTTGTGGATATACATTTTCTTTTTTATTTATATTGTTTATTGAGAACAGATTTAATCAATATACCAAAAGGTCTCCAGACCACTGTCATCTATTTCACTACAATTTATGCCTTTTGGGAGATTTTTTTGTGAAAAATCTCTCTTAAAAATACACAAAGCAGGTATAAATATGACAATTTATGGATTTTCATTTTTGCACAAGTAAAAATGCTCAGAAGATCAATTGTAATCTATATTTAAGAAGTCTGACAAAAATAAGATTGTCAGAAAAAATCTGGGATCAACAATAAGCTAAGATCCCCATCTTGCTTGGTATTGCAACATATATCATATTAATACAAAAAGTTGTTTACCTTTTCTAGATTCTAGCCAGGTATCATATTCAACATTCCTGTAGATATTAGGATCCAATGCCTTAGCTACTCTGTATGGGAATGGGAGTCTGTGCTGCTCACCTAGTTTATCTCCCTACAATAAGAAGACACACATCAAAATAAGTCCAAAACATCCTTTTTGGACCTGCTAAAATATCACAGTGACTATGTTCAAAGACTGATAATTGAATATGCATTCAACTCAAATGTTGCCCATTGACTCTCTTTTTTGTACGCCCTTTATTGTCAATCTCAAACAGCATAAATATTTCTTTTCATAAACATACATGGAAACTCTTTCTATTGTTATACCCAATTGCACAATAAAAAAAGGATGAAGCTTATATGCCCATTTTCAGACATTAAAAAAATTAAGGCACAGTAGATAAAGGTTGTTTATCTTTAAAAAATATTCCTGCATAATCATGTATAAACAGAATGAAAGAATTTTGTTTTCACCTATAACATTTTTTATTAGAAAATATCACTTCATAGCATTCTTTGAAAATTTCATGATATGTTGAAAGTAGAATTTGTTCATCTCATTCGAAACCAGCAATTTCAATACACAAAAAAAGTCTGAATTTACATATCAAATCTACTACACCCAAGCAAATGTATCCTTTTGCAGTTCGGTTTTCTTTTTCTTTCCACAATATGAAGCCAATTACATCCCTTTCTAATCTTACCTTTTCTTTGCCAGATTCACCAGAGCTGTCTAGCTCAGTATTGTCCCCATACAAATCTTTGACAGGGCTACAAAAAGGAAGAACAGTGCAGAATTTGGGTGTAACGTATATCACTGGAAAGTCGTGACAGTTGTTTCTATGTATACATCACATAAAAAATTCATAAATAATATCATAGAAATCCATGTAAATTACAAAGTGGGTATATAACATGACTAAAAGAAAATAATATGTAAACGGCCCCAAAAAACAGTCCAAAGTCCTTGAACTCAATTGAGGACAGAAAAGTTTTTTTCATCAGATTGTATTTTTTTCATTCTTACTCGTCTACTACTTGAGACTATTAAAAGAATATCATTCTGGTTTCAGAGATACCTAAGCTACAAATTTCAGAGCACACAATAGAAGATGTAAAAAACAAACAAAAAAAAAGACTACTAAAAAATTACAGAATTTTCTCCAAAAATAAGAAAAAACACCAAAAAACATAATCTATTCAGGCAGATTTTTACTTAAATTCCGTCTCCGATTGTTTACATCTTTTTGTGTGAAAAAAAGTATGACTGTTTACAGAGACGAAGGTAGCTGCAAAAACTGGCAATTCTGAAAAACCAAATTTTTAAATATATAATATGACCTTGAGCAAATGTTTGAATCTGGTGCCAAACAAAGGATTAGTATAATCCTTTTCATAAAAGCATAGCATGTTACAATGTGGCTTTATTTTTTGTATGTGATAAAATAGCCAATTAGCACTATCTTTTTCCAAGCACTACTTGTATTGCTTTGCTTGGCACCAGATTCAAGCATTTTCTCAAGGTCATGTTATGTAACTATCAGTCCCTATTTCAAATAAATTACGATGGCCCAGAGATAAAAATATGTAAGTTAACCTTCATCATTATATAGCTATTTACCCCCTTTTACCTCTGAGCCATGGATTATTTGGTATATAAAATTGGCTGGCCAGTCGAATTTTTTCCCCCCATTTTTATCACACAGTATATCATACTACATTTAGCCTTTTAATTTCGTAGAAACGACAGAAAGAAACGAGGTGTTCTATTTTGCATGGAATAGCATGAATATCTTTTTTGTACAAAGCCCCTTTTATACAGTTTTCTATTCCTCTGCGACCTTCATGCAGCTATAATATTATTGGATGACTTCAAAATGGAAGGGTTCCAAGAACAGATGTTAATGTTCCTTTAATTGTTTTAATTTTTATATCCTTCCATATGTTTCAGCTACAATTCATCCAGTATCACTGCCATTCTAAACTGACAATGCAGAAAGACAATATTATACACTATCCAAAAAGCGATATAGGCCAAATGAAAGATTTGATACAATCGCTATACATGTACTGGTCCATGCTGGGGTTTAATTTTGTTTTCTCTTTTAAAAAGTCATTCTTCACTGTATAGAAAGTCAAAATTCAAGGTCAAATTAACGTCAGAATTTCCCACGGTTAAGAATTTTTGAGAGTATAGGGACTGATAGTTGTATAATATGACCTTGAGAAAATGCTTGAATCTGGTGCCAAACAAAGCAAGACACCTTTTCACAAAGTAATGCTTGGAAAAAGGTAGCACTAATTTGCTATTTTATCACATACAAAAAATAAAGCCACATTGTAAGATGCTATGCTTTATACTAATCCTTTGTTTGGCACCAGATTTAAGCATTTTCTCAAGGTCATATTACATAACTATTAGGCCCAATTGTTTTGTTCTGTAATAACCATAAGATCATTCTTGCTGGTCATATAATTGGAAGCCCTTTAGCATGGCTAATTGTAGTTTTTCTTTAGCTTTATATAATACCTCTAACTTATTCCAAGCACGATTCAAAGAAGATATCAACAGGCCTTGAAATTACAGGGGTGCGATTGCACCACACCCGTACTGCACTGATGATTTTCAAATCACTGGTGCTATGAACTGCACCAGGAGATTAAAACATAAAGTGTTCTGAACATTATAAAATTGAGCCATACATACTGTGTGTATGTTTTATAATTCCCCAAGTTAGATAGTTATTCCTAATAAATATTATTAAGTTGATAAATTTGATATTTTTACAATAATATTTGCAAAAATGGTATATGATATAATTGCTTGGTGCAATAGCACTTGGAACCAAAATTCCTTGGTGCTATCTGTTGCACCAAGGCTGATTCTAGATTTCAAAGCCTGTATCAACAATAATGATCAATTCATTGTCAGAATTACAATTTGTTACTTTTACTTTTTCCCCAGAAAACATGTTGTATCAAGTATTTACATTAAAAAAAAATCTTTTTGACGATAACATGTTGTTGTGGAATTTCATTATATTTCTTGCACTTTACTTTCCCATTAGAACCATTATCAGTCCATTCAAGACCATAAAATAGGTCTACATTATATTGGCAATCATTAGAGCACACGGTTACCTAGTTTTGTCACTTCTGTGGATATAATAGTGACAATCCACACTGATTTATCCCTTTAAATAGGTACATCCATGATATGAATCTTTGATAACAATCCTATCAAATTTTCCATATACTTCCATGTGGCACTAATAGTCCACACCATTAAGTGTTAAAGTATAACTCTCCTATGATAATCTTATTCATTATGACTGTATTTAGTCAATCGTACACAGCTGTTGCTCCCTCTTATTCATAGTTGGTATATTGTTAAAACTTTTTTTCCAATATTATGCTAGTGTGTTTTTGATAAGATCTGTTAGTGTAGGCAGTATATATGAATATGTTGAACATAATTCTGTCCTTCATTTTTAAATCGATAAGAAATAATGCAAAATGTAACGGTGTTAAAAAATAATAAACGCCATCCCTAGTTTTGAGTAGATGAGATTCCAGTAATTTTTTCAGACTCTTTAATTATCATTTCTTTAAAACTAAAATATATATAATACATCATATGGATTCTATGGCAAAGAGATTCATTTTCCAGGTGTATATATACAACCATCACAGTACTTTTCTCACTAGATGACAAGGGTTCTTAACATACAATCAAAACAATGTAAACATTTTCTCACCTGTTTCTTATATCAGAAAGACTTGAGGTGCTGTCTTTCCTCTGTTTTGTGTGCTTTGTATGCGAGATCATGTCTATTCCCAACTCCACTGGGCTTTCCATTTTGAAAGTGCTTTGATACAGAAGTTCATACAAAATAGCTGTAATGAAAGGTAAATAAAATTACTATTGCTTTAGACAGCTTTACAATGACAAGGTGTCAACAATACTATAATAGACGTAAAAAGTGAAAACTATTATGTTTGGGTTGAAATAAAATGATCCTGTGTTGTCCCAAAAGAAGGTAAAGGATTATTTCCAACAGTTGATTGAAAAAAATCAATTATCTGTAGCAGTTTAATAAAATATCTGTAGGTAAACAGAAGGATTAGGGTGTGTTTGCTTCATACACATATATCACCAATATGGATTAAGGGTAGGTGGTGCATAACAATTTTTTTTTTTAAATCTGAATTTCTTTATATATTCATTTTCATACAATAACACAACTGTAAGTCTATTTTTGTACATGAAAGTAAATTTCAAATAAACTGATCTCCTCCAAAAAAGGGAAAATGCACTGTTTTTCATTGTATTCTAGGCGTTACCCTATACACTCCTTAAAAATTACTTTTATCAACTAAATTTTTAAAAAAATTGACGAAAAAAATACATATTTGTACAATTTCAAAATAGGGCTTGTCTGAATAGCTACAAAGACGAATCAAAACTTAACACCACTCAATTTACTAAAAAATTGCAAACATGAAAGCTATTATCCTTCATTGTTGTTACAAAAGATCTTCTATGCAGTCCAACCTTTTAGCTCTAGGCAACCTTATGGACTTAGCTTCAAGTGGTTTTAGAAAAGAGATCTCAATAGGGAGGTTTCACATTCAAAGGATTCAAAATATATAAAATCAACCTATTTCTAAATGGTCCCAGTTGAGAGGTGGTACTTTAAATGTGGTGATCTGCTAGTAGGGTTTGGCTGTATAGAGGGTTTTTTATATTTCAAAGTATCTGTAAAAACGAAAAAGTATTTGGATTTTTTACACTCCAAAAATCAGTTGTAATATTCAAGAAACAGTTCTAAAAAATATAAGAGAGATCTCTCCTTGGGTTTATTATTCTTCAACTTTATAAAAACACTATGGGTGCGAGACAAGAAATAATGTCCCTTTTAGCCAGTTTGGGAGTTATGGTGAGCAAATCAGTTTTTACACAAGATTCAACCCAAATCCCCTGGCACAGCAGTCAGGTATTTCAGCCTGCTCAAGAGTTCCCACATACAAATATACCATTGCCACCCCTGAACCTATTCTTTATCAGAAAGGACAAGTTTTTACAGCATCAAGAATAAAAAAGGAATAACACCCAAGAGATTTTGCAAACACTGGTCTACATAATACAATAACCTCACAGCACTTTGGACCAAACCTTGATATCACCAAACTCTTCAACTAAGCTTTTCTTGCTTATGGTCTCATTACAAGCAGATTTGAAATGTATCTCTCCTGTCTCTTTATGTTTGCTCTTCTTTTTTTCTAACTGACACTTAGAATGTGATAGACAATCTCTATGACATACCAAACAATGGTAAATAGAGAGATTTCACCGTCAACATCGTAACTCTCTTTTTGTGAATTCTAGATCAAAAGTTTCAGGTGTCTATTTTTTTCACAATCTAACATAATAGTATACATTTATCATTATATACCTACACGCCCAAAATCTTGTTGATAATATTGTAACTTAGCAACTGCAAGACAAATGACCACATATCATCTTCATACTTGCGTCTGGCATTTTATTGAATAATAATTATTATGTAATTATCAGTTTATAATCTCGCTTCCTACTCCTACAAGATAAATACAACAAAGAATGTCTGTGATTGTTTTTAGTATTATTATACAATAACGCTGTATCTATGTATTGTATAATATCTTTTTGTAAAATCCTGTATCTTGCTTTGGTCCCTCAGGGGTCTGCCTTGATTATCTGACCTGGGGGCATGCCCTTATGTTGACCCTTGTCCCTATTGGGTTGGTTTTAAAATACTCTGCACACTTCGGACAGAATATGTTTTTGGCCTAACTTGCTTTAGCAGAAGTAAAAATTGTCTTTATTTTACTGACTAAATTGTGAGCACAGGTTTTTATCTAATCATAATTTAGTTCTATCATACTGAAGCAGTACATGGTAAGTAAAATACTTATATACAAATACATGTACAGTGGTAAAAAACCCACAAAAAGTTGACCTGTTAAAAAACGAAACATTTTTTTTAAATTTTGACTTTAATATTCAAGATATCAATAAAACTAGTGGTCACCTTTGGGACCAAATGATTTTGACCGTTTTAGTGCAAAATGGCCCATATGCTTTGCTGTTACCATTTTCTAGTCCACCTATAGGCTTAGCATTGCCTTAACCTAGTGTATTCAGATTTAGGAGGAGGAAATTATGAAAATGGAAAAAAGGGGAATAGGACTTTAGCTAATGGATACATAGACACATCAATTAGATGTTTGCACAGACAGGCGTATTTTTGAAGTTTGTAAAAATACTTCACAGTTTGTTCACGAAGTCCTCTACCTGTTAATCAGGTGGATTTGTTTAGCTGTTATACATGCCTTAAGTCTTAATAAGCCTTAGCTGTACTTATACAAAATACAAATATTACACCTGAATGCATACCCAATAAAAATGGCAAGCAAAATATTCAACAATTATCAAAGCAGCTCAAAGAAATCAAAAATGGCAGTACTAGCTTCACTGTATATACTATCCACTTGCTCCCCTATATTAGTCATTTTTTCCCCCCAAGAAGGAGATATTAGTGGAATACACAGGATAGACTTTTACCAAATGCTACTAGCTTGAACAGCCCTGTTTAATTAATTTTATTATATTCAGCAAGCAATTCCTATCTGCAATCAACCTACACCAATCATTTTATATGTTCATCAAGTCAAACAACTTCATTACAAGTCCTTCATCATGTCAACTTAAATAAATGCAACAATATTATACCACCACAACAAATTCCAGTTTTATCTTTCAGAAAAAGCAATTTCCCAGAGTCTATTGATTGCTAACTTTCTCTGAAATTTTCTACATGAGATACTTGCTCTCCTGGTATTTACTTCTTGGTTGCTTATCAAATATTTCAAGTTTCAGTTCATCAAAAAGATAACTGTTTTCATGTCTCTTAAATTTCAATTATGCAAAATATGCAAAAGAGGTCCCAGAGCAATCTGTCTTCTGAATAATTCCAGAGAAGTTTTCTGCTCACTTTTTTTCAAACAAGGCTTGACACAAAGTGTTTTTTTTTTTTGAGAAGATGAGCCAAAATAATGGCTACATCAAAAATAAATAAGTTCCGACTCATAAAGATGTGCAGTACAAAAAAGTATGAAACTTATTTATTTTTTATTGATTATCACAGTGCATAAGGAAATGTTTGCTTTCTATAGTTAACCATTTATATTCAATAGTTTGATACTTACATTGTGAGATAGCTGCACTTTCTACAAAAGATTGAGGATACACACTGTCATAATGATTCCCGTTGGAGAAACAAAGTAGCACCTGTCAGCAAACAAAAACAATCAACACAAAATCACGTAAAAAAGTGTTCAACTAACATTATACATGTATCAAGAAAGACAACAAGTTAGTTTGTTGCCATCAAAAAATGTCTTCTAATTAGCATTTTTACTTAAAAGGTTGAGGTTATATCACTGCATTATACTTATGCAAATGAAGTTTAAACCCTGCAGGTATGATGGTACCAAGAATTCCGTCTTTATGACGAGACAAAAAATCTCAAATATTGATGAAGTAAAAGTTACAATAAAGAATGATACTTCATTTTTTATTTTGCAATCAAAGGATGGTCCATTAGTCAATTAAACTAGAGTGCAAACTTGAAGCAGGTGTTCAGCAGAAAAAAAACTGAATATTCAGTACCTAACAAATCTGCATAAAATTTCCCCTATGGGCCTCTTATTTCTCTGTAATGAATGATGTAACTCACATGTACCTTGCTTGGAAACTGATTCTCTGTTACATTCACAGGAGGTCGGTTAATATCCTGATAAATGACAAAATCACACCTGTAAAAGGAAAGAAGTCTATATAATCTATGGTTGACTTTCTTGGATATAGATGCCAGTTAAGACAGTGGAGAAGTAAATCCATACACAAGAGCAGACAAAACTTGCATCTAAATGAATGTACATGTTATGTATATTTTTTTGTATGATCAACCACAGTGCTTTCACATGGTAGCTCACACAAAGCAATGCATTTGGGTATAGGTGCAGTTGAACCTCTTTGGGTGGGGTCATCAGAGTTTTTAATGAAGTTGTATACATTTCATTTGAATAGACGAGTATATAAATTGCAAAATATTACAAAAGAAAATACGTAAATGTTAGTAGGCAAGAATAATAGAAAAGTGTGATATTGCAAGGTGGTTCATATTATTATATTATGTCTGAAAGCTTTGCTATTTCTCATATTCAGTTATTAATGATAAATGTGATATTAAGAAAAAAATGATACATCAAACCCAGACACGTGAACCAAGAGTGATAAATATTGTTTTGAATGGAAGGAGTATGAAGGGTACAATGACATCAATTTAAAATAACTTTGTATGAAAAATTCAGTTTTCATGCCTTAATGATGTTTGCATTATACTGTTAGCTACAAGTATCAACAAAAAGTCAACAGCTTTACCTTGCATGGGGCAAATACAAATTAGTAAACCCCAATCCATCAGAGTTGACAATTCAAATTATTGGACAGTTTTTTCTTGAAAGTGACAGCTCTGCCTATGAATATTTTATACATTAATGAGGATAAGATTTTAACCACCTTTTGAAGCTCCATGTTTCTCCCATTAATTCAAATAGAACGCAACTAAAATGACAATTTCTCAAGTATTTTTATGCATCTAAAAAGGTGGCTGGTTCCTCTACTAAACAACAAGCACTTGCCATTTGAGATCTTTTCCCCCAGAAAATCATTTGTTGTAAATTATTTTGCTCTTTATACCATACAGTTTCAGATTATGTCTCAGAAAAGTCAGTCATTTCTTTATGTAAATTTTGTTTACTTTCTCTACTTTCCCGTGCACCTTGTATCAATTTCAGTAATATCCTTAACCATTTTCAGGAATTGGAAATTAAACACTACTCCAAGCTATTATACTCAAGTGAGGGCTTTTACAAAAAGCAAAAAGGCCAAATTATCATTTCAGTGTCACTACGCTCTAATTCTTAGCATAGATATGATATCCCAGGGGTTAAAAGTGATCACAGAAGGGTGTGTAAAAGTATTTAAGCATTCTAAAGATCCCAAATCCAGGGCTATGTATTACAGATTAACTCATAAATATTATTTCTCTACGTGCCCTTCATCATGGGTAGACTGCCGACGGTATGAATGAAAGGCGGGGTTTTATCATCCACCCTCCTTTGTTGTAATTTGTATCACTTTAAATATTATAATGGGTGGAGATAAAACAAAATTCTTCCGTCTTTTCTTCTTGGGCAAACAACACTGACCAACCATGTCCTCTGTATGGGAAAATGTATAAAGCAAGACTTACACTATCACATAGCAGTGTAAAAGTAACATAAAACATACTTATCAAATAAATTCAAACTGTACTGCAAGAAAGTCAACACAATATGTGTGCATAAACTTCATGAAAATTAATAATACCATGCACAATTATCAAGTCCTGTCATTGATTATGAAATTTGGAAAAATCTTCTGTTTTATTATTGATTACATGATCCCTATCAATATTAGATATAAACACCTGCAATTTTTCCACTTCAAAAAAATCTTCCTTACATTTGGCCAAATACGCCTACACAACTTGTCACTTAGAAGCAATTTCTGATTTGACCAAGGAGTTGTCCCAGCAGCCAACCTGTGTCTGTGCCATGATGTAATTTGATGAAAAACAAAGAAACTGTCTAGTGTTCAAAAGCAGTGCAATGAACTTGGTTCTCATCACTGTAGGTTTTCATGAAGTATTTTTTGCATAATTTAAGAAAATAAAGACAAGCATAGGTATTTTGATTCCGATACAGTGAATCAAAACTTATGCTCAATTTTAACCCAAAGTCAAACAGCCAAAGATATAGACCCAAGCATTTGTGATTTACAGATGTGAATCTACACAGAGAAAATGCACCATTTAGGTTACCCTTCTCTTTCATTGCATTGAAAGGTTTTTGAAAGGCCTATTTAAGAAAATACAAATACAAACTCAGATCAAACAAAAGACAAAAAAATGAATAGGTACAATTCTTACCTGAGAAAAATCAGTACAAATATTATTAATCTTATTATTTCCAAAGAAAATCAGATTATAGAAGGGACAGTAATGCCTTTTGCAAATGTCCATGGATATATGTAGTCCACTTTGTTGAGTTTAACTTTTCTAGACTAATTGTCTAGTTTAATGAAGCCCATATGCACTTAACATGTGGGTTTTTACAAATCTACCCTTGGGTGTAGATACATATCCAAAGGCCAACAAAAGCATTTTATCCACTGTCCCATATGGACCTGCTGGGAGAAAAAAACTGCTTGCATATTTTAGATTCTACTGTCCCAGCTAATCTACACTACGGACATTTCCTCATTTCCTGTCCTGTATGGACCACTTAAAGTCAAAATTTAAGGGTCTGTATGGATAATCTGGTGGTCCTGAATCTGTAGCCATATACTCTTGTGATGACCCATGATATAGGTACATGTACATAAGTATTGAAACTTAGTATGTTAGAATAGTAAAGCTAAATGCTTGTAGTTGTTTCTTCACAGGATACTTAAAAGGCCAAAAGAAACATTAAATAACATGTCATAGATTTGGATGCAATTATCAAGATTCAACAACTTACAAGAAGGAAAGAAAATGTTTCCTGTTCAATATAGAACCTCCATTCCTAACTCCTGCATCAAACAGACTGTTTATAATATCTTTTTTAAAAAAACATAGGGGTAAAAAAATATATCACTTTTAATGAAATCAAACATAAAATAAGAGCAATAAAATTGACATTTACATTATGCAACATAGACATAGAAGTATACATAATCCAAGAAAGTCCTTTGGAATGAAACGGGGGATGGATAATAACACTTTCGAATGTAGTGGCTGGCTTAATCCTTACTATTCAACTAGTAACAAATTTCACATCAACTAATTCCATTATCATGCAAGTCAAAGGTATTCAAACATAAATTCTAATATTTTTCATGAAAATGGATGATAATAATTAATAAATAACTTTTTTACTCATCTATTCAGGGCACACCAATGATATGGATGCTCTAATATGACCACATCACATGTAGATTATAACTCTGATATACCCTTGAGATGTACATCAGGGAACAGATAATACCAATATCAATGTGAAACTAAGTTTTTGATGACATAATAAATTATGAATAAAAAAAGAGGAAATGTTCACTTTGAATTTGTTTTGTCAGTAATTCATTGTATCTTCGGATCTTCTCATCTTAAGGTACTTATAAACAATTTGTACCTTACACTTGCCATCAAATCAATGTCAAGTTCACCTGGTATGACATTTCATCAACAGGTCACAGTTATGTCTGGGTTACCCCATAAAGGGTGAATCAAAAGAAAAAGTTAACAATATAACATGTTATTTCAAATGAAACCACCTTGATCTAATAACCTCAATCTGGAAGGGTTTTTGTTGTTTGTGTACTTTCCTTCATGAATTATTGAAGGAAAGGTTGCCGAAATTCAAGATATACCACATAGCTAAGTCCCACCTCTCAGTGTCCAAAGTAAGACTACCTTTAGAACTATGCTTAAGAATAAGATGGTCTTTTTAGTGTGGTGGATGTTTATTGGAAAGGTTTGGCTGGTTGCTGTATTCTTCAGTGAAAATGAATAGAGCAATAGCTCCTGTCCCAAATAACACAGTATCCTATAACTTACCAATTAAATTTCAATTTCTGATTCACATCAAATCATGCTCACATCTTCTTTCTAGTATACAACTCTTCTCTCTCACAACAAAACAACAATAACACTTATACAGTCACTCTTCACTTTGAGACAATATATTATGTAAACTGACAACCCCCAAAAAATAAAGAGAAAAAAATAAGTCTAAAATATATAGACCATATATCCTAAGTATGCAATCCCTCCCCCAAAAGACAACCCCTCTATTGAAACCACTAAAAGTGCAGTACTGATGTCGGCCTTAGTAGCTAGGTTTGACGATAATGAGTATCTATTCTTCACACCTGATATTTTCTATAGAAACCGTCTACCGACTTCAAGGAAGTGAACAGAAGAAAAAATGTATATCAAGTATTAGTCTGCTTTTCATAAAGCTTGTTCTATCTTATTAAACCACAGACAAGACAATAAAGCGCTGGAGTCACTGGCATCGATGACTTTCAATTGTGTCCATGGTGACAGCTTCATACAGCTATAGACATACAACATTATCTCTTTTCTATGTTGGTATAGTAAATTCTGACATGAGTATAATGACTGATTCCAAATTAAGAATATGTAGGAAATGTTCTAATATATTATTCTACCACAGGCAAGAATGAAAAATTACAATAAGATAAACATTTTAGTTAACACAAAACACCTTTAAGCACCAAAAAGAATACCAAGATCATGTAATTTACACCAGCACCTCACTATTCCAAGAACACACAGCACTGCAGGAGACAAAGCTTTTGGTGTTGTGGGACCAAAGTATTGGAACCAAATACCTAACAGAGTGAAAAGGGCCCGACACCATTCATGCTTTCATGAACAGTACAGAGTGGTATTTGAAAAAAAAATGGCTACCAAATTGTTTGTTTATATTTTTTTTCACTTGAACAAAATCTACAGGACCTGGCAATGTATGGCAGTATTACTATCACTCATTATAATAGATACCTATGTTTGTTTATACATGTATAACGCTCATGGGATCAACACAAATATTCAATGGATAATGTAAACAGTGCCCCAAAGCTTGGATAAAAGCATCATAGTGTTGCTTTTTTTTAACTAACACAAATGACCTTTTATTGCTACACTTTCGAACCTAATGAAACACTTTTCAATGGGTAAACCAGTATTGAAGCTCTGGGCAAAGGTCCCATCTTCTAGTTGACAAACTGAATATAGCGTAAAACAATTGAAAAATTAACTGGTAACATTTAAAAGGGAAAAATCTCATCTTGGAATATAGCCATCTATTCTCATGGCACCATTGTTTCCAGGAACAAGGAAGCAATTTTACAAAGCACACTTGAAACAAGTAAGGGCATTTTCCCATTCATGGAAAGTCTGTATAAATGAGTTTCATTGATGGTATATAAAAGATTAATTGTTTATCAATGTATAACTCTAATGGAAGGTTGTTTCTTCCAGTCTTTGAGGTACAGACCAACGTCATCCAATTATGTAGACAAAGAAGGTGCCAGCACTTTATGCACCCAGAGAAATATGTTAAGATATGCTTTTGCTTGTTAGTCTCTTTCATAATACAGAATATAAAAGTCTATTTTGTTTTGCTGCTCCTTTATTTGAAGCAAAAACACTTTGGTCTGAAGGTAAAAGAAATAACCCACCGAGGCCATTCCAAAGTGAATAGTTGGTCCATGATTTTTTTTGCATAGAAAATTGGCCTGGATGGCTAAATTTATTTACCTTTAGTTTCAATCTCAATGAACTTGGACTACATTTGACATAAAAGCAATATTATAAGGGGGGGGGGGGATCAATTGCTAAAAAATTTGCCTGGCCACATCCATTAACCAACTAATCAATTTGGAATGGATTTTTAGTGACTTGGCTGATCTCAGCTCTTGAACAAAATGTGAATGGTAAAGAAATATGGAAAACAGTAAGACAATGTTGTGTACTTACTTATACATAAGTGACATAGCACTAATTTCAACATGGCCTGCCCATTCCTGAAAATACAATTAGCACAAAGTCATCAAAATACATATAGCCAAGAATTATCTTACTCTATTAGGCAGGAGTTTTATAATTTTTCGTTTTTTCAAACATCGCCGCCCCTCTGAAGGGCCAAAATAGAAAATAAAAATAATTTGGATTTGAAAAAATTATATTCATATTCCATATTCCGACCCAGCTTCCAAAGAAAATTTCGAAAATATCATAATGACTCGTGGATACTCATAACCATGAATGTTCTGTTTCTTTTTTTGTGTTTATATTTTGTTGATTGGTGAAGTAGTTCAAGCTTACTACTATACTAGTTACACCTACAGTTACAGGGGAACACCCCATTATAATTGTTATGATTTATTTATTATGAATACAATAACAAACATTTTTTTTCATATTATACAAAACTATTTTTATTTTTATTTCCCTCCCTCCTACTCTCAACTTAAATCGATTTCGTTCGAAAAACTAAAAATTAAAAAACTCCTGCCTAACAATCTATTCTTTGATGTTACTTTGCCACACATTTGTCCATCTTGGATTGTGTGTCTAATGGTTTCTTTTTGAAGAGTCCTTGCTTAAAGCTATACTGTCTGCAAATTGATGGTAACATTTTTTACCCATCAAAGTCATAAATCGAGACTGATCGTTTAGGATTTACCAGTCCCTCAATGGTGTGGCGTAACTTTAGCATGCATGCTCTATCATGAAAGCTCCTGCGTGGGCAGAGTCCAATGCCCGGAATCTCAAAAAGGAGGGGGGTGGAAGGTTCGGATATCAGACAGATTATAACGGGTTAAAATGCAGACTGTCCTCCTTTAAGTTTAAGTCTGGATCAGGATCAGGGTTGTATCCAATGTGCAAAATTCTGAAAGGGAGAGGGGAGGAAGGTTTGATTATTTGACAGCAAGCTG
>JAVSBT010491195.1:0-20511 GCA_033118115.1 Pharyngocirrus eroticus
CACTGACAGATATCTAGCTGTGGTACTAAGATTTTCCTATGCTGACAGCACCACGTGGTGTCCCAGGAACCAGCCTATAGACTTCACAGAAGTAAGCAGCATGCTGTATGTGTACACAAGAACTATTCATCATGTACAGTCTTCTACAGTATATCAAAGGTTTTATAAAGCAATTTGAATTTATGAATATGAGACATAAATTTTACATAAATGCTTGATTCATGTATGCTCTATTTGAATTACTAATGAATTCTTGACTTATGACAGATCTGCAAATGAATTTGTGTATTACTTTTGAATACACATTTTCATTTGCCAGTGCCAGACAAACAAACGTCATTATACTGAATACGCAAATATCTTGTTTGAAAGGATTTGTTCACATATATTTTGAGACAATTTTTTGTATTTTCAACACTTTATATTATTTTAAGTAGTTATTGTAACTTTGCTAAACAATTTATTTTTTACTTGTGAAAAAATTGACGATCAACAGGATCGCTCTTTATACACTTTTACGCTGATTGCCGATCTTTTCCGAACAAAAAAAAACAAACTTTTCTAACCCGGCCGGGTGTGAAGTGAGAGGAAAAATTATCGGGCGCTCAACCCGAAACAAAACATCTTTTTATTTTAGCCTTATGTAGAACATGTCTACTTTTGTATAATAATCAAGACAATGTTCATATATGTTAGCAGAACTTACATATTTGCCATACTGACATCCCTTTGAAATAGACATGGTTTGGGTGGCTTAGGAATAACCACGAGATCTATTTCAAACTTAGGTAACTTGTACATTGTTCCAGCCTATGAAATAAGAAGAAAAGGGCGGATTGAAAATTGTGTACAATTATTGTTCCTTTTAGGCTAAAGATGCAAGCACGCTGAAATCACAAAAGATACATAAATTGCAATTAATTTTGTGTGTATTAAATGTAATAGGAAAGAATTATCTATGATAAATCCCTGCCACACATACTCTAAAATGGAAAGGGTTGACAACATTTCCTAGTAATCCTGATGATAGAAGTAAAACTGCGCTTTCAGGCTGAAATTTAAGGAGAAACAGTAACATTACAATTCAGCAGAATATATATTTGTTTTACAGTTTATCCATCAGTAAAAAGGAAAGTTACTACAACAAATATACACTATTTAATTTTCTTCTTATTTCCAGTTAAAGAGTTGTTTAATAGATCAATAGAAGCTCTTCCATTTGTCTTTGCAGGAGCATTCAGTATTCTTTAAAATCAAAGTCCAAAGTATATTATTATTTCAATATCAATTATGAGAAACTGACATAGTATCTATTAATTCTTTCTTACCAGCCACACAAACCAGTTCACTGGTACACTGAAAGTCTTCAAAGATTTCAATGTTCTCTTCTCTGGGATAACCTTTCAACAAATGTATAAAAAAAAAATTTTTCAGAGGAGTAAAACAAATAAGCAAAATATTTTTTATATGCCCATACTTATTTTGTACAATTTAATCATATTTTTACAAAACAATAAAAATTAGTGTCTTTTATCATGACGCCACAAATCAGGGTTTTTTTCTTTTTGTTAATGGATAGTATAGTATATATGTTTCTTACTTGGTAAAATTCTAAGCCATGGTCTGTTATAAAAACGATTTCATTGATATTTGTCCAGTTGAAACCTATAATTTTTGTACTTTTTCCCTAAAAGAAAAAAGAAAATTATATATACATCTAAAAAGACAACTACAACAATCAGGTAATCTAAATAAGTAGTTTTGCAGTTTAATATTTATACCAACTGCAATGATTTGATGTCCATGAACCAGAAATTGTTTTTTCTCCTTCAATTAAATATTTATTAATTTTCATTTGAAAATAAATTGCATCAGAAATCAAATTGTGTAGCTAAGTGGCTGACAACTATGCTATTGGCTCACCTTGCAGCTTTGTGAATATTCCACTGATTCCATACCTTCAGAAAAGTTGATGAATTCCTACAAGAACAAAGGTAAATGTAATTACAGTACATATTTCATATATGACTGCAATAAACTTAACCTGTAGTCCAAACCTTTCTTCCTAAAATTTAGAAAATTTACTTGTAACACATTGCAAAATTCACTTGGGGGTGATTTCAAATGAAGTTTAAAATATACATGTACCTACCACAGTTTTCTCTGACCTTTGGGTTGCAAGGATTTTCTTATCATAAGAAAACTTAATGGAGATAACATCTCCTCTATCCTCCATTCTGAAGTGCAAAGAAAAGGTCAACAATCATACATTCTAGTAGAATTTGCAGTTTACAGATTTTTGCATAAATGTATCATATCACTATAAATAATGGATGAGATTAAACAAAGTAAAATCTATCAGTAGAACATGCCCATTAGTTACCTGAAGCTGATACTTGTCTTTTCATCAGGACCTTTCACAACAACTCCAGTAGCTCCTCCTGACCTGACTGCAAATACCTATAGAAAAAAATCATGAACATGAAAAAATATTACAGGAATTTAAATGATTTTCTATTGTCTCTGTTTGTAAAATGTTGGTCTGTTACTACTCACAACCCATATAATTAATGGACATTATCAAATACCTAACTAAGAATGACAAGAATCTTGTCAAGATAATATTATTATGAGATTCGTGGTGTTTTCACTTCACTTTACAAAAATAACTTTGAAAACTTTGCCGTGTGAAGTTCTAAACGTTGAATTTTGGAAATGGTAAAATACAGAACTAGTCTAGAATATTAATATATAATAATAGAAAATGTAGTATGGAAGTGAAATGGAAATTTTTAGTCCTTCTCCTAGACCTAGTCCTACCTGCCTATTCGAGTCGTCATAAAACACATTTGTGACTTTGCTGACGGGCTCAAATCTTATGGGAGTTTTGCTTAATTCAATGTAGAAATTGTCATCAACAACACTTGCAGCCATCTTTTCTCTTTACGGCGATGACAGTTATGCATTAAACAAGAGATGTCACCAAAGATCCCCCCATTCATGTGATGAAGTATACGATGTCAAACCTTGTTTTCCTGACCTTTGTCAATTTGCTTCCTGGTTCAAATATCAGGGGGGGGGGGTGTTAAAAAATCTAATGTAGAAAATTATACTTAGTAAGGTTTTCCATACACATTACAGAAGGCTTTTAGAAAAAGATCAAAACAATAGTAGGCCTTTAGAATATAACTGATCATCAGATTGAATTTCTCGAAATATTTTTTTCACGCGATCTTTAAATAAGACTAACTGTACTAAGCACAGTTGAGAGATATGGAAATCAAACGGTAAATCGGATATTAGACTATTACCATTTGTTCAGTAGAAAATGAAACGCGTTCCATTATCTATCGTTATAAATTTCGTTTTTACTTACATATCTCTCAGTTTTAGTGTAGATAGCCTAAAATCGTAATTTCCTATATGGCGATAGGGACTGGATGGAAACGATAGGTATGTGTTAGTCAAAATATTATGTCTTCTTTTACTAATTTCATGTATCACAAGGATAAGATTAAATCATTAAAGTTTAATGTAGAGACTGAAGTTTATGAGACTCAGCTCCAGTAATGATTTATAGTATTCGTGCTGAATGATTATCCCAACTTTGAGTTTGACATGATGAATCAATATATAGCTAAACTTAATCTCAAGGTTTCAGTTCGCTACTGTCATTATTAATTCATATATATAGGCTTATATTTTGTGTATGGCCATCGGAAAGTATATCTTCTGTATATACCATTTCTCCAATAAAACGTTTTTATCATGAGTATTCAGGATACTAAGTTTGTACACCGTACATTCACAAGTCTCAGAAATGACGTCAAAGTCATGGATCATATTGCTATTGCCAGTATTGGGGCTATTCATCTTGACAGATGATTGAGAGAGTCAGATATTTATATTAAGAGGTTTATGTACTTTGTATACGGAAGGCCATTGTTGCAATGACACTTGACAGCAGATTTTGTTTTCAGATAAGCATTATTTATAATTGTATTACAACAACATAACATTAAAGAAGTACTTCAGTCTTCATAGGCCTTGAAGTTGAACTGGATCTTACCTGAATTTTCAACCATATTTCATTCATTTCATTAATCCTTGGTAGATAAACATTATCTATAATTGTACTGCATATATGTAACATTTAAGAAGTATTATTTAGTCTATAAAGTTATAAACTGGCTCTTACTTTCATTCTAACCATATTTCCTTAAGTGTAGTTATTCATGATACTTGATCGTTTTCTATCCTGTGTAATGAAATGTATCATAAAATGTAACATCATGTTGACTGCTGAGAACAACTGACAGGTAGTTTTATTGGTTTAATCAATATGTAATTGTGTGTTAAAAGGTGGTGTAATGCTAATCATTTCAGAGGGGAGGAAATAGTTCTTAACAACAGAAAAGTAAGAAACATCCATTGTCATTGATGTCTTTTTGTAAACAAGTTTCTGTGGAAACAATTACATTGTACTAAAATAATATTGAGTTGTTTTTCTTTCTTTTTCAGAAACTTTATATGAAAATGAAAGGGACAAAAAGTTCATAGATATCTTTATGAAAAGATCATAGATTATGTATAACCATCAAAATGGATGATTTCGCTGTAGACCTAGATAAATTACTTGATGATTTGGAGCAACGTGAAGGTGAGTGTAATACAGGAACTGAATACTTTCGATTAGATCTTTCCAAAACTTTAGATTAGGCATTAAATCTAATAGTGTATTTTTTTGTTCAGGCCATTTTTTTTTCTATTTATGATTCTTTTTAAAACATTTTGCTTTTATGTCAAATGTAGGCAACAAGATTGATCAAAAACTCATTTTTGGTAAAACTCATTTCTGCAGTAGTTGTTTGCATGTAAAATATTGAAAATTTGATAAAGTGCAGCAAATTCTTAATGTTCTACTTCAACATTGGAAACTACAATTATGTATCTTCTTATTGCATGGAACTGACTCTTCACATAGTATTTTCCTTCATGATTTCTTTTTTTCTTCTACTTCTGTGTTACAGAGCCTATATCGTCCAATTCACAGTTCAACAACCAAACCTTGTTACAAAAGAATCAGCAAAGTGCCCAAGAAAATGATATTTCATCACTTGAATCCAAAAATGCCTCATTGGTTCATACATCACTCTATGGCCAAACTGATCATGGGGATGTACTAGATTTATCCAATGCTGATTTTGCACCTGCAGCTCCTAGAAGTACAGAAGTTATTGCCGCTGAGTTACAAGCTGACAAACACAAAGAATTTCAAGAAAAAACAGTCAATGAAATAAAAGACACTCTGTCACTAAGTAGTAGTCAAAATAGCAGTGGTACTAGTAATATGAATTCACCACTACATCAGCTTGATGTTGGACCTAGATCAGGAAATAATGATCAGATAGTCCCTCAGACAGCTTCATTGGAAGACCCCATGCAAGAAGACTCACAATCACATCCAAAGAAACTTAATGATTTTATGAGTAGCCCAACAAATTATGCAGAACTGCAAAATACTCAAGACACTTTGATACGTTCTGTGGTACCTGAAGAAAGTAGTCAGGAAAATATAGAATCATCAAGTGTTGATGAATGTGATGGCCCAGCTCCTAAATTCAGTGCTAATGATAATTTAATGAATTATGGGCTAGAAAGTTATAACAATACAATAGACGTGGTTCAGCCAGATACACACATTTCAACTTCAGATTTTCAGAAGACCGATTTAGAGGCACCACAATCTCCTAAAGGAGCCATTTCAGTGGAATTTGTGGATGAAAGCGCTGAAGAGATCAAAGTGGAAATATCATTTGAAGAACAAAATATGGAAAATCCAAAACCAGTAGGCTTTGATGCTGAGGTGAGTGATGATGATATAGACAATTTCTTATCAGATGGAAATGATACTGAACTGGAGAAACAAGAAAGCCATACCCCACAAAGTGAGGCTACTGAAATGGATAATTCAAAGTTTGAAGAGAATTTGGAACTTGAACCAAATGAAATTTTGAAAGAACAAAACTCAGAAGTTATCCTTGAACATCCTGCAAACCAATTACATACACAATTCCAACCGGGAATAGCCCATGGTGGATTAACATTCAATGATGTAGGTCCTCGTGGAAATGAGAAAAGCGTAGAAAAGTTCCTTGTACCCGACTTTCCAAGCCCTAATATTACTACCCCAATTGATGATGCAGGATTCAGTCGAGTACCAGGATTCTTGCTAGGTTGTAATATGCCAGCACTTGAAGAAGAATCTGAGATAATTAAAGAAGAAAACCATTCACCATCCACAGATCAGAAAAGTAGCATACAAAACAATGATTCTATTGTGAATACCATTTCTGATATTTGTGAAAAGGAAACCGAGAACAATGAAGTTCATCAGCCTGCCATTGACGGGCTTGCTGTAAATCATGTTTCAACAGAAGTACAGAAAAGAGATATATCAAGCAGATCAGGTATTGGTACTGGAGCTAGACCAAAGGACTCAATGCATAGTAAAAAGGCTAGACCAAATAGTTTACTTGGTTTGTCAACACCAGATATTGCCCCATTACCTACAAGGCCGCCGCATAGCATAAGCATGGATACTGGTTTAAATTTCTGTGTTAATAGCAATACCAACACTGGCACAACACCTATGATGCAAGGTTTAACCCTGGCCAACTCTCTAACAGCATCAGAACATATGAAAGAGGATACAAATATGCTGTTGAACTTTCAGACAAAGCAAAGGAATCATGATAACATGTTAGAGACTAGGAGGAGTGATGATCATGTTGAAAATATGCCAAAACCTGATTTCAGTCTTTCATTACCCCTACCTCCTGGCGACTTTCCAGAAAATCCTGTGCACGACCCTAGGCAAATGTTTAACGAGAATCAAATGCCTTCAGCATACAGTGTTCAGAATCCAGAATTTGCTCCTGTTCAACCTCCCTCAGGGATTTCCCCTACAGTTCCTAGTGTCCAGTTCCCTTCAAATCTTGATATGGAGAGAGGGATGGATACACAGGACACAGATCACTCTGTATCATTAGTGTCTGGTAAGCAAAAAAGACCAACCAGTCTGAACCTAACTCCAAGAGAAGAATATCAACCCCAAACCAAAAGATCGCCATCGCGGGAACTAGCTCTTCAATTGGAGCAGGATGAGGAAGAGGCAAGAAGACTTGCACAATTAGAGGCTCAAGCTCAATTTGAAAATATAAGTGACACCTCCTCAGGTAGGACATTTTCAGTTTGCATTGAAAAACATTCCAAGAAGTATTTCGTTTTCTACTATTTTGATGCCCAAATTAAGATGCTATCATTTGGATTTGCAAAATACGTCTTCTATTTTGAATAATAATGATATAACTATGGATGAAGAAGGTTTAGTAGATCAGGTTTGATTTTAAATCTATAAATGGAAATTCTATCAAATGGTTGATATCTTGAATACAAAGTGAAATTGTATCATAAATGAAAGCTTGCAAGTTGCATGAAGACTTTATTTTGAAGACCATCAAATATTTCTTGCCTTCATTAATATTGAAAAAATCCTCATGTTTGAACTTGTGCAAAGAATTAGTAGATCCATAAACCATCAGTCAATCCCAAAAAGAAGTAAAGAGTTTTTTCTACAATGTAACATCTAACTTTAAATCTGCATCAGATTAGTATGACTCACAGATTGAGTGTTTTGATAATATTTTTTCCTGTTAATGTTATGGAAGAGGGAGGGGTAGCATAGATAATAGAATATAATTTTTGACATCAGTCAGTGTTTTGATTTAGCTAGTTAGTCTTATATAGGGAAAAGGACACCCTAATTCAGAAGAAAACTAATCCATAACTGTTATCTAGTGTGAATGATAATAGCGTTCATTCATTTTTTTTTAAATTGTTGGTCAGAAAAAATTACATCATGTCAACATGGAATCCTCAATTCTATCTGATTTGCTTCGATTTCTGACTTGATCCTTATATGTAGTGGATTATGATTTGGTTTTTGATCCATAGATCTCTTATTGACAGGAACTCACAAGACCAAAATGTGATCCTGTAGAACAGTAATATTATGATTTATATGTCTTTTTAACAATAACTACCAAACCTATTTTTTTAACAATGCATGATTATGCAGTTAATCACTTTTTATGTCATGTAAAAAGTTTTTTATGTTTAGAGTAATTAACATGCTTTTGTCATTCTATACAAGCTTGCATATAATGAGCAAAACTGACAATGATAAATGATCTTTATTTGTTGTTTTCTCATCTTGGGAATTATTATAGATACTCTACCAATTACTAGTCAGGCCCAAGGATTACCAGCTTCACTAGAAACCACTGAAGCATCAGCCTTCCCACATCCTCCAATTAGCAGTTCAAATCAGAACATGTTGATCACACAGCTTGGAAAACTAGGGCCTGTTTGGGTTCCAGACTCTGAGGCGAACATTTGTACACAGTGTGAAGTAAGGTTTACTTTCACAAAGAGACGACATCACTGTAGAGCATGTGGGAAAGTATGTATTATGGGCCATTGTTTATTTTTTTCCTGACCATTGTCTGATATGTATGACTATAATAAAATTTGCTTTATTTTTATAAAGGATGACATAATTATTAAACAAGGATTTGTCATCTATATTTTTACTAAATGGATGTAGGTGTCTGGTGCAAATTGTTATTGTCATTGACATTAGTCATAAAATGAATATATGCATCATGCAATGTAATGACCAAATCAAGTAGATGTCCTTTGCTTTCAAATGTTGATTGAAAAGAAATGTAGATGTTTACATTTAAGTTTATTGTTGACATAATAACAAAAAATGATTGTTTAGATGATTGATTGAAGTAAAAATGGAGGTTTAATTTTCCAAATGTAGTTTGTTTGATATTGCATTTCTAGAACTTAATGTCTTATGTACATTTGCATTGTCTCTTCCAGATATTTTGTAGTGCTTGCTGTAATCTTAAATGTAAACTTGAATATTTGAGCAATAAAGAGGCAAGAGTTTGTTCAAAGTGTTATCAAGATATCATCAGAGGTAAGGACATTTTTTTGGTACCTACTACATCATTTTCAGTGTGTCAAGAATTTTTTAGAATTTTGGCTTATCTTATGAAAAGCAAGACCTTATAAATGATGTTTACAGCCAGTGGTTTGCAGGCCAATATACAGACATTACTTTTCTGTTTGCTGGATTAATGAGAAGTCCTGTTGTATTGAAAATTGATTATGCTGTGGGTCATTCATTTTACAAAGATATCTTTTAGAAATAAGTCATCAACATTTCTTTTGGTTTTAATTTACAAATAATCAGAAATTACATTATTGGCCAGGTTTTACCAGTTTGAGACCAGTAGTCCACAATCAGAATACAGCATAATTTGAATCCATACGCATGCTGTTCTCTTTTGAATTTGAGCAGGTCCTTTGAATTTTTGAACCTGTGGGACCTGTTTGTTCCCAGGGGAAAAAATGATAATGGACTCCTGTCAGTTATTGTTTGGTGTTTAAAGGTTCTCTGAATTTGAGTTTGTGATAATACTTTCTGCACTTTCCAGCTCAAGCCTATGATAGACACCAGTCTCCAAGACATAGTCCTAACCCCAACAACCCAAGTGAGTATTGCTCAACTATCCCACCCTTGCAGCAAGCTCAGGCTAATCTTAACTCCCCACCTCCAACTGTAATGGTTCCTATAGGAGTTTTAAGAAAGCAAGGTAGGTTAAGTTTCCTATACAGAATTAGAAAGACTATGCACTAATATAGACAGATAAGAAGCACAATGTACAAAAGAAAGATGTACTTTAATACTGTTGAGCCCCTAAAAATGACTATGCAAAAAAAAAAGCATCCCTTTTGTCAGATAAAACTGCATGCAGTATGCTTCTTTTCATCAGCAGTTTAACTCTTTCAACTAATCTTCAGACTATGATGATTTAGTAGCAGACCAAGATTGGAGTTTCTCTGTGTTTCACACGCCTTTACTCTATACACCGTCTATTATGCACTTACCAATGAAATGTAAATAAGATGACCAGCCTAGCTATTACACACGCTTTTTGATTGACTTTGTATAAAGCTCTACTTCAGAACTGAAATGGCATTACTGATTCAAACTTACATTACAAACAAAATGCATTCTTTTCATAATTCACAAGACTTACTTATATGTGTATATCAGAGAGATGTGAATAGATTGTGAAACTTTTTTTCTTACAGGCATCTTAAATGCCTACAAGCAATTTAACTATTTTTTTTATGTAATAGATTGGGCTAAAAATTAAGCCTGTAAGGGGCCATCCATAATTGTCATCATTAACCCAAGTGTACAAACCGTACACTTTTTTCTGACCCCCTCCCCTAAAGTGTACATCAAATGTTGGTTTTGAAATACTGCCAATTGTATCGAATATAAAGGAATATAAATTGATTGTATCTGATATTGTAGTACTGTAGTCCAACTATGTAGTTGCAAAAGAAATAAACATTTTCAAAAAGTGTACGCTGGCCTCGAACCCCCTCCCCCCCAGCGTACGGTTCGTATGCTCAGGTTAATGATGATAATTATGGATGGCCCCTAACTGAAAATTGTAAACAAATGTATTGTTTTTATTTTGTCAGGGACTCGAAGGGGTGAGCCAAAAACTGTTATGTTTTCTGATGGAATTAGACCAGGTGGCGACTTGACAGAGTTAGATGGGCCAGGAGCAGAGGCAAGGATCCCAAAGAATAAAGAGAGGTCTGTGAAAAAGGTTGAACAACAAGCATCTGCACCAGGTAAGCTGTGATGGTCCTGTGAACCATTTGTCTATTCTTTTTATCTAATACATGATGAATTTCTTTTCATATGGTTTGGTTTATTTTAACAATTAAATTAATTTTTTTTTTCTTCAAGCTGATTCTGATAACCACAGTTCACCTATGAAAACAAAGACTGTTAAAGTGCCTGATATGGGAAAAAGTCAATGCCTTATACCAGAAAATGGACTACCACCTAGAGTTCACCAAACAGCCCCTAAAGGAGGTGAGAAATGTTTTATATATAAATAATATACTGTTTTACGGATCGTTTTAAAAGTTGTCTTGAAGTAAAATCATGAACATATTGTCAACATGTTCTTTCCTGGAAAAAACTATATTGTCAAATTAATGCACCATTTTAGGGTAAAAATTTTGCATATTTTTTCAGAATCTACCATGGAAGAAAATCCAGATCCAGCAGTTGCTATTGCACAAATCTTTGATTGTAAGTTTCTTATGTATTCTAATTTATTTTAGTTTAATTATATTATTCGCATAAATGCAAAATGTCCAGTCTTTGAGAGGCCATATTTTATTATTTCCCTGAGCTAGGTATTTTTAATTCTTTCCAGTTCACTTATTTGAGTTTTTTTTTAATTTTTCAG
The DNA here is from genome assembly GCA_033118115.1 of Pharyngocirrus eroticus. Lineage (NCBI taxonomy): Eukaryota > Metazoa > Annelida > Polychaeta > Saccocirridae > Pharyngocirrus > Pharyngocirrus eroticus. The sequence goes on from JAVSBT010491195.1 coordinate 11,421, forward strand.
TGGATGATCCAAACCCAGTTATCTTTGCAATGAACAAAAACCTGCTTGTCATGGTGAAAATAGTGGATTGTAAGTTGTGTAACATTCTTTAATTTAGTTTTACAGGAAAAAAAAGGTCATGTTAGCATGATTCCATAATTCGTTTTTTTTCATAATTATTTCTTTAGTGCTGGCTAATCTCTCCCTTTTAACTCTTTCTTTCATTAGTGGATTGTTGTGTGAACAGGAAATGTTGGTGTTTTACCACTAAGGGCATGTGTACTGTAGGACAAGATGAAGTGGTCATTGTCCTTGAATGCCTGCCTGATGAAGGAGTTATCCCCAGAGATATATTTTGCCATCTAAATTCTGTCTATGAGGAAGCAGGAAAAGGTGAGGATTTCTGATGAGGATGAACTATGCAATTTGTTGAATTTTGAGGCTTTCATCTTCCATATCAGATATGATGATGCTTGGTAGGGAAAGCTCATGATTATAATCATTATTTTATTTCAGGAAATACAGTCACAAATATGGGTCATACAATCTTTGCACAGCAGTTCCTGGAAAGCAAGGACCATGGGGGATTTTTGTATATAAAACCCAGTTTCCAGTGCTTACAGAAACTCATTCTTCCAGAGCCTCCATACATATTTGGAATTTTAATCCAGCGATGGGAATGTCCATGGGCAAAAGTCTTCCCTCTAAGATTAATGTTGAGGTTGGGGGCTGAATATAGATGTGAGTTATTTTGACTTTCAAAACAAGGATACTTAGTTGTTACGTAGTTTATTATGAGAAAAATATATTTTATTGTTAATGCCTAATGAGCATGAGATGCAGTGACATTCTCACAGCAGATTTCATCTACTTTGCAAAATACTGAGAACATGAAAAAGACTTTTCTTTTCCATCAAATTTGATGTCATGATGTAATGATAATTATGTCCAATTTTTCAAAACTTATTTTTCAGATTATCCATGTCCCCTTATATCTGTAAGGTTCAGGAAACCCGTATTTGAAGAGATTGGTCATACAATAATGAACCTCTTGGCGGATTTCCGCAATTTTCAATACATGTTATCACAAGTCCGTGGTCTAGTCATACATATGGAAGATAAGAAAACCTACATACAGCTACCAAGGAATAGATATGATGATGTAAGTAATTAAGTTAAACTGTTTTTTGGTTGAAATGTTGACAATTATGATGTGTTCAAATAAATCTAATCAAATACTTTACTGTATAATGTAATTTTGGACAAAGAATAATTTTATTTACAGTAGCTGCGTTAGCATTTCTGGTGATTGGATTACATTTTTCTACAGATGTGACTGAATACTTAATTGTAAGGGTTGAAAATATAGCTAAAAGTTTGTCATATTTTACTCGGACACTTTCTTACTTTTGACCAGGTCATGAAAGTTCTCCACAATAGCAATGATCATGTGGTGGCTTTTGGTGCTAACTTCAGCAAAGAGGCTGACTCACATTTAGTTTGTATACAGAGAGAGGATGGCAATTACCAAACTCAAGCTATAAACATTCAGAACAAACCAAGACAAAGTAAGTTGTCTCAATAACAATAACTTCTAAAGATAGAGTATGAACCACGAATGTCCCTTGCATTACATCTTTTGAATTGTGAACATAAAAATAAGATTAGAATCTTAATTGTTTGGCATTCTAAGGGTAAAATAATGTCTTATGCATACTCCATGACTCAAAATAAGAAGTCTTTGCTAGGAGATTTTTTGAATGCCAAATGGAAATTTACCAGTTTTATTATGTCATCCAAGTTTCTTAATTATGTACTCTTATTTATAGTCACTGGCGCTAGCTTTGTGGTTTTCAATGGAGCCCTCAAATCCAATTCGGGTCTAAGAGCGAAGTCCAGTATTGTTGAAGATGGACTAATGGTTCAGATTTCACCTGACTCAATGCTTGCTCTAAAACAGGCCCTCAGGGATATGCAAGATTATAGTATCGGATGTGGAGCTCTAGAAGTCACTGAACCAGAAGAAACAGTTGTAATGCAATGGGTTGATGATGACAAGAATGTCAATCAGGGGTATGTAGCTCGTCTGCATAAATGAACTTGAAAGTAGAGACTAGATATTGTTTTAGATTTTTGTAAATGTAATGAAAAATAAGATATGATAACTAAGGATTTGGCCTTTTTAAGAGAGATTGTAAAGAATGATTGATAACTATTGAAATACCCTTTTTTTAAAAGACAAAAATGGTCATGTTGCCTTCGGGCCATTATTTTAACTCCTTTCATCTTACTTTTTGTTATTTTTAGACTAAAGAGCCCAATAGACAATTTTCCTATGGATGGTGTAGAAAGTGTTCACATTTTAAATGCAACTGATTACAAAGGAGCATCTAGAACAATCCGTTGGACACAGGTCTTCTTTATCCAGAATGACGATGCTGGTAGAACCCATTGTGAGCCTGTGGATTTAAGTCGCCTTGCAGAAACTTTAGCTAGAGCCTGTTGTATAGCCCTCACACCACACTTAGATAAACTCAAAGAAGCAGATCTCACCAAGCTTGGACTAAGGGCTACTATTGATTCTGAAAGGGTAAGGGAATGTAGGAGTATTAAGTGGCTGAAAGTAAAGCAATGGCATTTTATTTCATTGTAAGATAGTACTACTTTAAACCTGTAAAGTTTTAAAAGTGAATAAGAAGAACATGCTACCATTGTTCATCTATTAGACAGCCTAAATAAAGAAAAAAAACGGAAGGCTATAGGATAACACGTATTTGATAATCTTTTTCTAATTATAAATGCACTTCATTTTTGGGGGGTTTCTTTTTCTTGTAGGTTGGATATGAAGTTGGTGCAAATGGAGAGAAATTGCCTGATTTTTACATGAACCATCTTGACAACGAACTTATTCCAGTTATCCACAATGCAGCAAGTCAAAATCAAGAGGGACCAGTTGTGTTAGAACTGATATTCCATGTGATTGAATGATGAAATCTTTGTTTAATGAATACTAGAAATTAGATTATCTTGATGGATGTTGGAAAGGACTGACAATGCATGATGTGTAAAAAGATTCCTAGTCCAAAAGAAATATTGTATAAATAATTGTACACAGCTAATGAATTTTTGTATAGATTAATTAATTGCACACACCTGAAATGAATAATCAAATGTACATGAAACTAAAACCTATCAATTTAATATATAACTAAAAGTTAATACTTATCCTCAACTAGGACATGAATGCATGGTAGACGGAGGATGTAAATATTTGATTTTGATTGATAAAGCACTATGGAATCATTTTCCTTTATTTGTGTAGAATATAATTTAGTTATCTTGGTGTGATACTCGGGGCTTGATTCCAACCTGGATAAGCTTTTTTTTTCCTATTTTGATGAAATACCAAGAAGTTGTGTTTTAAATACAGCGTGTTATGGGTACCAATGTTTGGTGACAATTTAAAAGATAAATGATATATTCAGGTGAAGTATTATGATATATGATGTTTCCTCAATCTACTGTTTTTAGATTTTATGTTGTTTTCTGAAAGGTAAAACCTGTAAGTGGAGGTGCTAGTTAAGTGTTAGAGGTACACATATTTGGGTACTAACCATACAAGGGGCGGGTTAAATGTTTGGGTTATTTTTGTTTTAGATTGCTCGGTCTTTTGAGTATTTATTTTATAACTTGATCCAAAAACATAACTAGAGTTCGTCGACTGATGACTTGATATTGATATATCTGAAACACAAATATTTCAGTTCTGTGCAAAATGTAATGTTATAATTATTCAACAAATAGATCATTATTAACTAAGCCATTTTAAGAACCTTAAATTTGTATCGATGTTTTGGCTTCATTCAAAAATGAAGCCAAACTCATTTTACTTTTTAGAATGTTTTGTACTCTTTTTTTTTTCTCTGCAAATATATGTACATCTTCGAAGTGCAATATCTTTAGATTCGTTTGATGCAACACTATGTGAAATATCTATCTTCTAAACTTGTTATGTCTTTGGATTTTTATACTTTCTTGTTTGACAATACCTATAGAATTTACCAATAATGACAAAGTAACTTGTTCAAACTTATAGCAGTTTTACATTTCTGGCTAAAGGAAATAACATGGTAACACTCGATGAGTTGAAGATAAAAGTTCAATAAAACACATCTTTTTTTCTATAACAGTGAAAAATAGTTGACTTGTGCTTCATTCAATTTATTTCTTTTGTAATAAGTCTTCTTTTTCATATGAAAATACATGTCAATAGTTTACTTTTAATGTAACATTAAAAGTAAATATTTAAATAATGAGTTACGTGTACCTGACAACTCGATATTTATGTGTGCCTAAAAAATACCCAAGTGAACACTTAATATCAAGATAAACTTTCAAACCATTCTTTCTTTGGTTTCAATGAAATAATAGCAACAATTTTTTATCATCTGAATGTTACCTGACATAATTTAAATGTTGCAACTTGCACAATTGGTGGGATACATGGGTGAACATACAATAGGCTGAGCATTATTTTCATAAACAAGTTTATCAAGAACTACAGAATCAATCACCAAACTAGTTGAAGGTCAGAAGGCAATGTTAACCACATTAAAATCTTATTATTGAATAACTACAAAAATAAACCTCAAACTTGTATTTGCTTAAGAATATTTCTAAAGCAGTCACAACTCAACAGATTAAAATCAATCTGCCCTCGTAATAGTTTTAGTAATTTGTGCTAAAAATCTATAGGCAGTCAATAAAACCTATTGTATACATAACAGCAGAGCAAGCACAGAATGCCAGTGCAACCAGTTTCATTGTCCAACCACACGGCAACAAATTCCCGAATTTGGTACCCACAAATAGAACCATGATCTTGTTACTTGTAAAGTAAAACAATTCTCTGATTTTTTATCTCCATAACTTTTCATAATTATCATTTTCACAAAAGACTGATTATTCAAAACAAACAATACAATACCAATAATATTAGAATAAATATTCCTTGAATAAATATGACATTCCTATCATACCATAAAAATACTGCAACACTTTGTATCATGACAATATCCAGATATCATCACTTCAAGTTAAATCAAAGAAAAGTTGAGTTGAAGATTTCATAGGTAATTACAATAACAAATATTTTCAACTATTTGTGCACATGCATCTCCAAACACTAATTTCTATGCACACATATTTTCTATACAACTTCATAACAAATAAGTATAAAGTAACCTTTTAATACTGAAACAGAAAAGTTTCTAAATCATGTGTATAATATCTTGAGAAAGAGACAACAAATTTTGAGTAAAGGGGGGGTCACACATTTTCAGCCATGGTGGTTTTGATTTGATTTGTCATCACCTTGTATCCCGAAAGTCTTTTGACGTATTGCAACATTGTGGCTCAGTCTACGATTAAACAATAAATTAATAATAGTCATGTTTTTAACTCCTATAAAGCTTTCATTACACATTTTTGACTGATAAAAGTTTTTATAATTTTTCCTAAGCTACAATATAATACCACTAAAAATTCACTGCACATGGTTAAAAATCTAACAAAGAAAAACACCTCTTCTATTGCAAAGAAGGATTTTGACATGACTTGACTCTGTTTACCCAGAAATGATTACAACACGATTATGCAGAATGGCAGTACTGCAAAATCCTCATTGCAGATTTAGTAACTTATTACGAGTCCTGTGTGAAACTTGTACAAATAGTGTGGGGTGAAATTTATATAATATTGATACATACAAATATACAAAAAAGTTAATTATTTGTACAAATGTTATGTTATATGAGTTAAATCAACCTTGAAGGGATTGAAAAAAGTGATAAAAAAGCACTTCTTTTTTCCATACAGCTATTATCATGATGATCCCTGAGTCACTCAATTCTGGAAGCTTTTCTGTATAGAAACATGTGGGTATGCTTGCTTCCAGCCTTTGACATGCATAAAATCCACTCCTGAGCAGAATGAGACATCAAAAAAGGCAAGTTTCTTGCACATATCCAGTACCCTGGGAAAAAAATAAAGATAGAAGATACAGAGCACCATAATGCACTCCTGTTCCTTGTAAAGTTGTATGATTCTGAAAGATGACTTTAACACTTGCAAAGGACATTCTTAACACTTAAATTAAAATGCAAAAGATGTTTAAAAAACACAGACAAGACAATGAACTTTTTCAAGACTCTTTTTTATGTAAAGATTAAGTACAGATACTTAAATAAAGCAGCTTGTGGTAAGTCTGTCAATTTCATGGAACCACAGTATATTATAGCACTGCTCATAGCAGGATACAATCTAAAAGATCTCCTTTTAGAGAATTTTGTCATAGCCTAGATATCTTCTGTTTCATCATATTTGAAGACAACTTACCTTTCTATTGCATATGCGGATACCTCTCTTGTTCCAAGGACATCCAGTTGTTCAAGGTCACTCAAATATGTTGCAAATGCAATCAGGTCATTATCACAGATAGTTCTAAAAAAAACCCACTATCATGTCAGATGGCATTTGATATACATGTGATCATTCTATTCAATATTTTCATAACAAATGTACTGGTTATATAAATATACAATAATCAAAGACAAGTGGGCAGTATCCATTACACAAATCATATCATTCCAAATAGGAAAACAAAAAATTATTCTTTATTTCAAGATACAAAAATACAATGAGACAATCTTGACATTACCTGTTAGCAGTGAAGAAGATTTTCTTTATCTTCCTGCAATTTGTTGCAAGGTCAACAAAACAGTTGGTGTCTGAATACAGGTTACAGCTGTAAATATTGAAAATTGTTAAGATTTTGAACTATATATTATAGGCTCTTTGAAAGAAAGAAATAGTACATAAATCTTTCAGAATGGGTGTAGATATATAGGATGAAATGACTCCAATACTGTTTGTTCTTGTAGCAATTTTCATAGAAATCAAGCAAAATAAGTCAGTGTATAGTAGCTTCTTCAACATATTTTTTCAGACATTTTAGGCCTACCATGTAAAACACAATCATTTCCATGACTATATAGAAATGAAAGTACCAATAAAATGAACAACACTTCTGCCGTGCATAACAGAATAAAAAAACGTTTTCATTACTTTCTTCGAATATCACAGAATATTGAAAACTCCTAGCTTCAGCCATTAGTTACTCCAGATACAAAATACATTTCTAAAATTAGACAACTTACCACCATCCTAGATCAATTTCTTCTAAGTCGGGACAGTTTGAAGTAATAAAATTCAAGCCTATGTGACTCAATGTTCTGGCTCTCCAAAAGTCAACTGCTTTTAAGTCTCTGAAAGGGTATAAATTAACATTGTATGAATTTAGTGGGTTTTTTCCTGTAAGAAAAGAAGGACAAATACAACGGATTATGTATCAAAGAGAAATTTTAGTCAGATTTAAACATCTTATTTCCCTATATCAAAATAATTTAAGTGTCAAATCTAGAATGCTATTCTAAGTTAAGAAGACAGTACTTGTGGGTTTTTTCCCCCAGAAGTGTAGCAGTATTCAGATATGACTTACTTGCAGTAGTTACCCAAACATTCAGCAACATGATTGAACTCTGCAATCAGCCGACAAGAGCCAATATTAAGATACTGCAGCTTGAGATTGTTTCTATAAGGAGAAAATAGACATGAGGCTTTCAAATATTTTGTATAAATAAGAAAAGAATATAACTTCTCTTGTTTTGATTAATTTGAGGATTATTTTCACAAAGCCTCACACCCTAGAATCATTCTCATAACTTTCTTACCAATTTTTAAAATTGAAGAAACAAACACTTACTTTAGTATTGCACATAAGGATCCCCCTTGAATACCTGTTCTATACAGGTTGAGCCTTACCAAGGATTTCAATTCTCTCAGATTCAAATAGTCTGTCCCATTCAATTGTTGATTGGATTGTAAATCAAGTTCTGATTGCAAAAGAGAAAAATGTATAGGACAATCTATCAAAAATTATACAACCATAAAACAATGGAGAACATTCTACAAAGTACTACATATTTTTCTTATAAATTTTATTTTTGAAGTATCAAATATTGGCAGATTCACCAACATTTTGTGACAAATCTAATGTTTGAGTGGCGACACCATGGCCTTTGATTCTAAATCACCATCTAAATACAAGTAACACAATCACTTTCAAAATAAGCTCCCATTGAAGCACAACTCTATTCCAAGATCCTGTAATTACAGATGAAACCAATATGTAAGTCATTATTCTAAAAACTGGTTGTATCTAAATTGATTAAAAAACATACCTTGAAGCTGTGGACACTCCTGCACAATGAGAGCCAACACATCAGCATTAACAAAATTACAGCAACCAAGCTGTAAACAAGTCAACTCTTTGCTACAAACCTGTAAAATCCTTTTAAAAAATATATAAATTTGTTTTCTTATTTTAAATATACAGGTATGATATGTACATGAAATTCCTATGTTGTAATACCAAATTCCAAAGATGTAATTAGTTTAAACTGTTGATGAAGAAAAAAGAATAATACTATAATTAAAAAATCTATAAAGTTGGTTGTATCGATTCAGTATAAGGTTTCAAAAAATAAAAATAAAACATCTGTGTAAACAATACAGCACTGTGGAATTCCCAAAAGGCAATATAAAGTTTAGAACATTTCAACAACAAGAATGAAACTCTTTTACTTTTTGCTCTATTTCTATTCAGGTATAACATAGGGTGGTGATAGAGTATTTTTAAAAGTAAAGTCTACCTATTAATTCCTGATTTAGAAATGCTATTGTAGCTACCACACCAGCTGAGGTTTAACCTCTTTAAGTGGCGACATCTAGACTGTAAAGCCTCGAGGGTCGTATCACTTATACTGGCCCAGTATGGTTGAAGGTTTAGTTCTGTGAACTGCATGGGATCATACGAGTGTTTATGGAACAATCTAAAAAAAAGAGAAATTTTTTGAAAGTCGATATCATTTTGAACGTTGTAGATGTATTCCATAACTAAAATGATTAATTGAACAATATATCGACCCCCTAGGACTATAACCACGTAAGTCGTATTTTGCAATTGTTCAGGAGAGACAAAAAACTGTTTTTA
>JAVSBT010491306.1:0-20507 GCA_033118115.1 Pharyngocirrus eroticus
AAACGCACCAGTGTTTTCAAAATTACGAGTGCGATGCGAGTGTGGTGCGATCGCACTCGTGTAATTTCAAGGCCTGACTGTTTCTTTGTAGTTAGCTTCTTTTGAAGAAAAATATCATTTCATCTACCAATAATGACTACATATTTATATTCAAAAAATTTGTGTTCATTAAATTGTCAGCTATGGTTACATGTTTATCGGCATTGGATTATTTTATATGTACACATATATCTAATGATTTAAATTCCATCCAATCCAATTTGAAATGTTATGTTTGATTTATTTCAAAAGGATATAAGAAATCAGAGACTTTATCGTCAGAGAAGGAAACAAGAGATGCTGAAGACCAAAACTACTTTGAAGAGTTTGGCCACAAAGAGAGCATTCTTTGAAGAACAAGTTGATTATTACAACCAGTATGTCAAGACATGTATGGACAACCTTGCTGCTAAATCAAAGTAAGAAATGAATAAACGGAAAACTTTGCTTTCTAATTTATGTTTATTCAAGTGCTGAAAAAATGAAAGTATTCAAAATTGCCCCTCTAGCAATGTTGGAGCTAAAATTAATTTGATATCAGTGCTGTTGCTGGAGAATTTTATTTGAGCAAGTCTTCTTTCAGACAGAGAAGTTGAAGGCTATTTATGTAAGCTTTAAAATTCTTAATCAGGCAAAAGTTTAGTGGCATTATATTGAACTATACCTGATTAAATGAATCTACATGAATCAAGTCTTCTTTGGTTTTCTGTTGTATACCTATATTTGTTACAGAAAGCTATATCTTCAGAAGAAAAAAAACTCCCACCAAAAAAAAAGCACTTCCATAATCTGCATAGTTTCTTTAATTTGTTTATGGAGTGATTACCCCTCTGGAAATATTGGCACAACTTAAGGAATAAATGCTTTTACCTATATAGAATCTCCATGATCAGATAACTGATTGAGATGTGAATTTGTCAATGTTTCTTTCACAATTCAGGAGAAGCAGCAGACTGAATTTCTTCAGTCGAGATAAGACAACAAAGAAAGCAAAGGGCTCCATCAAGTATAGTGCTGCAAGGCTTCATGAAAAAGGAGTCATCCTTGAAATAGAAGGACTTGCAACCAACCAGTAAGTAAAGAGGATCAATATTGGTATAAAACATTCAAAAAAGATCAATAATAAATATTTCCTAGTCTTTGGTTTATTCATACTTACTGGTGCTTGAATTTGATATACATAATAAATTTTGAAAAATGTTTCTCTAGCATTTATTTATTGTGACGTGTTCTTGCATGTATTTTTTTTCTAGATTTAAGAATGTTCTGTTTGAAATCAGTGCTACAGAATCCACAGGTCTTTTTGACGTCAATGCTAAATTCATGGGAGTAAACTTGGACAAAGTGGAACTGGTCTTCCAGGTATGGATATGTCATTACCCTGACTAAATTCAGGACTAAACCAAACACACTACATAATATTGTATAATTATGCGAATGTGCAATAACTTTATTGTACTGTTTTGTGACAGTTGGCAAGCAACCCCAATTCAAAAAACCAAAAAACACATAATTTTGAAGACTTGCAAAGATGTAAAAAGACCCCTATTATAATTCTGGGATAACTTTTGGACTTATTTATTATTTTCATAATTTCATCAAGGGTGGGTGATTTCTATATCAATTTTTAAAAATTGTCATGGCCTTCTCTATTTTTGTTATTTGGAACCAAGAATAAGACATTTCTTTTTCTTTTATTTCAGGATTTACTTCAGCTACAGTATGAAGGTGTGGCTGTGATGCAAATGTTTGACAAAGCTAAAGTCAATGTGAATCTACTTATTTTCTTGTTAAACAAGAAGTTCTATGGAAAATAGACAAACAATTTTTTATAGTCATATAAACCTGAATGGTATTTGAAACTGGTTGAAACTGGAAAATTACATACTTATAAGATCCATTAAAACTTAAAAGATAGGTTGTTTTATTTAGTAGACTGGCCAGAAGAAACAGAAGATGTTGGAAATTACAAAAGACATGCATGTACAAAAGGCTTCCATCTTTAAATGATGTGTGTTATTGTAGCTACTTAATATGTGATATATTTTCAAGTTGTTCAAGCGCTTATATTTGTATCTTCCCTAGTTTAAAGTCCCATGGTTTATTCTGCTATAAATTTAGTACAAAGGGGTTTGTTTCAAAGAAATCCTTTAAACTGCCACAACTATTTTAACTACGCTTGCAGAATTGCATTTACTTTTTAAAACTCTGTGTGGACAATGCAATCTCTGTTTTAAATGTGATCATCCAACATATAGGCTAAAATATATCTCTTAGTTAAAATATTGATTCATAACTCTACATGATAGAAAAGTGTAAGAAGACTTATTGAATGAACAGCATGCTTTTTGTGATAGATTTGTAAATGTTCATAATGACTGGAGTAATTTTGAACCATTTATGTACATGTATGCAATATCTATCAAAGATATGCTTCCATTTTCCTTGCCATATGTAGTTTGCAATGTTAAATCAGAGTAGAATCTGAAATCTTGCTTGACAATGCTTGTACTTGTAGTCAAGCACAATTTACATGTGACTTTATAAAGATTGTGAAGGGTTTAAAGATAAATAGAAATATGGAAGATGAAAGTGCCTTTGTGGAAACGTGAGATGAGAGCTGTGATTGTAGTGTTGGGAAAGCTTGGCCTCATAGCATTATGAAAATACAACATGTACTAAGTACATGTACAAGCTTTCATAAATGTTGAATTTAGAAAGAAATGAATTTTTAAAAAAGTTCAAATATCAGGATATGAAATTGTAACCATTTAGAAGCAAATGTATATAGGCCTAGCTGTCAACAACTAATAACTTTTTAGAAATATTTAAGTGATTCTTTTGTCATCATATTCTTTGTATTCGTGTATACTTGTACATATATTGGAGTCTTTGTGATACTGTTTTTAGATAGGTTTACATCTACACTTTTAATCAATGAAAAAATCCACATGAACTACATTCCTAACAAGACATAACTGAACAAGTTTACAAATTAAAGACAACCATACACCTTCAAACTCACAACTCATATTCCAATGAAAATCATGTGTGGAGTATTACAGAAACTTAATGACATATTGAATTTTGTTTACTTTGCATGCCTTATATTAGTCCTTTTTAGAAAAAAATATGAAATAAGTGACGTACTTTCTGTCTTATTTATATGTTGTCATAGTTTCTCAAAATAAATAATGATTTAATGTAATTCTCGATTTGTTGAAATTTATTTCACTTTAAAAAGAATGAAACCTCAGAAATTCCTGAATTAAATTGGCAATTTTGATATATTCCAGTACAGTAATACAAGTAGGTGACCCAAATTTGAGGAGATTGCCTTCCTCTACACATTGCCATGTATTTCCCACTTTGTTTATATTTATAACATACCACTAGATGTCTCTTCCTGTAAATTGTTAACTTGAACTTCAGTTCGATAAAAAAAAAAGAAAGATTTGTTTTAGATTATCAAAAGTTCAATTTTCAATGATCTATGAAATTAAATAATCCTACTTTCCCACATTTATTAATAATATAGTCTTCTAAAGTTTCTGTCAAAAAGAATATGTTTCTGTTGAGAAAAAAATATTAAGCAACAAATGTTTTTAATAATACTTTATTTCTATACTTCTACAAAAATGTTACTGGCTTTAACAAATAATGCAACTCCAGGAACTGCAAAATATGCCAAGGATGAACGTATAACATTTTTATCTACAAAAGAAGGCGTAAGTTTCCACTATATAAAGCATTCTTCAGGTAAAAATCTTGTTTTCGAGTATTTTTACTTGACAACTCTCCTGTAAAGAAATATATCTTTCCATCTACCAAGTGATAAAGTATAAAACATATCTCTGTATCTAACATAATATATCTATAAAATACTATATCAACATTCACAGCGCATGAGAAAACCATTAAAGGCAGTAAGTAATATGTGACCAGTATTCGAAAAACCCACAACAAAACAATTCATTCTGTTAATTCATAAAAAATGAAGTAGGTACATTAGAAGTTTGTATAATGTTTCCCTTTTTAATGTTATCACTTTTTACATAGATTATCACAATGTTATTCTATTCCCAAAGGGCCCTCATAAACACAACAAAAGCATGGCCCCAACATGGAGTTACTTTCCATTCAAAATGATTTAATTTCCTTGTAATGTAACTAGGACTATCTGAGATATACTTCACTATACAATAACTAGGAAATAAGACATTTTTAGATTTCTTTGTTGTAGTTGAGAGGTGCTAGTTTTATAATAGGATTTAACCATATATTAACTTGGTGTTTTTTTTATACTTCAAGGACATTCTTCAATTTGGTTCTTATCTCTGTAAAATGAAAAAAATAAAGATTAACACAGTAAAAGGAAGCCTGGTGTCTGTTGATTCAAAAATTCAAATATAAATGCCCTCATTTCATTTTGGCATCATTGGAGGAGTCGAAAATTAGTAGGTTATAAGGGCGAAAGATGGCCGATTGGCGAGAGCTTGAGTCCAGAAATATGCAATACATAATAATCTCTTTAATACATTATCCACCAGAAGAATGAGCCAGCTGCATGTTAATTACTTGATGCATAAAGTTGTAGCAGAGTATGAAACACTTTTTTACATGACAAAATCACATGTGACGTCAACAAGAGACTACTGGAAGCCACTATGCTCATTCTGTTTTGATAAATAGCAAGGAAATATTTTAAGAATAAAAAAGGTTTTACTATGCTTTCTTCATGTAATCATTAACACATGGCTTTGCCTTGAATCTCCATGACTTACCATGTAGATTAAAATTTCATACCATAATCTTTCCTGATTTAAAATTTAAAATTATGTATTCCCCCCTCATCATTAACACAATATTAATCAATAGAACATTTCACTTTTGGCTCTCATGTGAGAGAGAAAAATACGATTGAGTATTGAGCCAAGACATCAACCTGAAACAAACACTTATGGCAACTGACCATGATAATTTAAAACCAACTAATTTTGGGTTTCATTCTTTAAATAAATACTGTGTAGTATGTCCCTACATTAACACTTCAGAAGGACTCAATATTTTCCTTCGTTAAAGGTTTAATTATAACAAATGTGCAAAATTCAAGTTTCTTGGTTATCATAGACTAGAAAGTTTTCTTTGGTGTCAAATAGACATTGCTTCTACAGTATATAAAAACTTTGGTATATCATTAGCTTCACATGCATGTCAATATTTACACAATAAATAGATAAACAATGTCATTTTCTGTACACTTGTGCAATATTTACAAATAAAATACAATCAGTAAAAACAACCTTTGACAGTGAAAATACATATCAGGCTCTAAAAGATTACAAAATGTTTAACATTTCTAACAAACCAATTTGTCCTTGCATATAAGAGTAAACTTCCTCAGACTTCTTTCAAGTTATGACAGTTTCGTTGTTTATAGTGAAAAAGACCAAAAAAAGCGCAAGATTAGGCATGAAATGGACTGTATTTTTTGTGAAAGGGTAACAGGTCTGACCAACCTGTTGCTGGCTGCAAGTGAGATAGAAGATTTTCCTTTCAAATTATTTATTCACAAAAAAAAGAGGTTCTTATTTTATGAATTAGCCTTACCCCTGTATTATAGTACTATTTCAAACATCAATTTCACAAGCTTAAAATTAAATTTACCATATCTCTGGTCAAGTCAAACCTTATCTAGGGGCCCATAACATCAAGGAACCTAACCTGCGATACTCTTTCCATTGTTTATCACACATACACATATTCTTTATTTTGGCTGATACAATACTTGTATGTATATTAAAAATCCCCAGGAAGTTGTATTCAAAACTTTTTCTTATAAGGGTAATTCCCTATTAGTATGATAATAAACAACAAACTTGTATAACTAGAGAACAGTCTCACATTATATTAGACACTAAAAGGTCATCAAAGGTATTAAAGCAACAGTATTTCTATCATAAAAAATAAAAAATTAGATACTTTGTAAAAGTCTTGATTAAAATATTTTGATCTATTTCAATCACTTTGATTTCACAGTGGCATGATATTGCAGTCGCATTCCTAAAGTGAAAAATATGTCTCTCTATTGCATTAGACTTCAGATAATAAAAAACAACTTGCAAGAATTGCAGATCAACAACAAATAACAGAGATTTTCAAGCAAGGTATTTCATAAAAGTTATAACAGTTTACTTCTATTTAGAAGAATATCATAGTATCACTACTCCTGTACATCTGATGATTTCTTCCTAAAAACATTACTCATAAAAGTTCTAATCTTTTTGCCTTTACTAGTCTTTTTCTTGTTTTCTTTTTCAAAAGCTATAAGGATCTCTTTTTCCTGTCTTCTAATTTCTCTTACAATTCCATGAAATGTGTCATCAACAAAGTGTCGCAGAGCAGCAGAGGTTTCAAAGAATGGACAATCCCATTGACTAGCTAAGGCAGCACCTTCATTAGTGGCAACCTGCAACAAAAACAAACAACAATCAATTGGACATAGTATAACAAATAGCAAAAATTTACACAAACTGCATTGCTTTTGGCAGGGTCTCTTCAATTATATTTCAATTTTCTTGCCAAGTGTTACATTTGTTTGGATTTTTTTTTGTATCATTTGTCCTGGATTTCTGATTCAAATAGAATATACCCATAGCAACAAAAATTAATGTTTATTATATATCCCTTTAAAGTAGATTTTGAAAAAACTTTCATTATACATGCACTACATAATTTTTATTCCCTTTTCACAATAGTGTACACCCAAGTGTACATTGATTTAGGAAAAGTTAAATCCAACATTATTATTTAGAATTTGAATGAGAACTAATGTATAATGGACCTATAAATTGGACAAAGTAGTGTGCTGCATTATTTTTTCAAAAAAATACTACTCCTGTTTTCATAAATCTGGTCAACTTTAAGGACATGTCCTAAAACTCATATAAAATCAGAGTTTGAGTTGAAAGCGTCATGCAACAATCTGGGTTATTAATATTTAATAATTCCATAGCTTTTACATACCTTCCTAGAATTTTCTAAATCACATTTATTTCCTACAAGTACACAGGGAATATTGTCCTTATTCCTGACCCGATCTATTAATTTTTTATATTCTAGAGCCTCTTCAAAGCTTCTTCTGTCCGTGATTGAATAGCAGATGATAAAGCCTTGACCTTTTCTCATGTATTGCTCTCTCATGGCATTGAACTCTGGCTGTAATCAAAAGAATACAAAGTTGTTAGAAAAACAGTCAAATCTGTGACGGAAAAAACACAAGGTTTTCCTCTAAGTAAAGAACATTAATTAATTTGAGTGGTAACACAAAAGAAAATGGGATATCATGTTGTTTTGATCTATATACAATTTAAAAGCAGTGTTAAATTTTAATTCTTTCATCTAATGACACGTAATGGCTATAAATAAAATGAAATGACGTTCATTGCTACATAAGACATGACCCTTCCTGTGCTGACAGATAGGCCACCCACGCGTTTCAATCCTAATCCAAAGCAAATTGGACATGAAAATACCTTCATAATGCAAGAAAAAAAATAAAAGGAAGAAACCTGCTACTTCAATAATGATGTCTGGAAATGTATTGATAACATATCCTTGATTAAATGACAGTTATGTGAAGATTTCTAGGAAGACGTATTCAACCTGTCATATTACAAAGAACCTCTTAGTCTTCTGGTAATTTGCTTCATTTTATCTTTGAACATTTGAGGACATTCCCAAGCCATAACCGGAAACAAATCACACATCTTTCTCAACAGGTCATTAGAGGATGTGTATGAATTACAATCTTAAATTCACCAAAAGGGATGCTCAAACAGAGAAATTGAGCTGTGAAATTGAGGTAATACATAATGTATGAGTGGAAAGTGTTTCGTATTAAATTCATGGACCTTAACTGAAAGCGACAACTAGTTCAATATATGTGAGACAAACAAATCCATGGCAAAAGGAAGCTAAAGAAATGCAAAATAGCCAGCATACATGATACAATTATGTATGAATGTTCAGCTCTTAGGCCATTTAATTCTTCACACACTCACCCCCCCCCCCTTTTCTTTTTAAAACTAGGAGCGCTTATTTGAGATGGCACTTCTCATATATAATGTTTAGGTCAATAACTGCACACATTAACATGAAGTGTTATAACAATTCAAAGCTTTTATTCCATGCTATTTTTATATTAGTTACTCTAAATTATATTGTCATACTGTCACTTTTTTTTTTTTGCTTTGCAGGATTATTAATCCAATAGCATCTGACCTAAAATTTGAGTAATCCTCTAAAGCCATACTCGGCTAGACTAATAATGACAAATCTGAATTTCATTCATGAGTACAGATATATGGGCAAACAATGATGACTTGTTGTTCTAGAGTATCATGACATCAAACTTTCTGATACAACAAAAACTGATTATTTACCATTCAAAACAGGCATTTTGCAGAAGGTTGAGGTTTTGAACCCCGCCTTGCCCCATGTCTGTGTCCTTGGGAAAGATACTTAGTTCTAATTTGTTTTCTTCACCAAGGAAACGATAAATGGGTACCAGGAATATTCTTGGAAAGTAACCTGCGATAGATTAGCATCCTGTCCAGGGGGAGTAAAAGCTCTCAGTCGCTTGTGCTACAGAAACCGAGGATAAGCACTGGGCTGATGGGCCTTAATAGCTCTAGTATGGATTCACTTGCTTTAATCATTGCTTCTTCCAGGAAGTCTTTCATCAAATCTACTGAATACTAGTATTGACTATATACCACCACAAGCATTGACAAGGGCTAGGTTTAAAGGCAACCAATGATTCAAATAGGTTGATTTATCAGAATATTACCAATTGTGAGTTAATGAGACCGTATTGTGGTAAGAAGTGTTTGATGAAAAAATACCAGAAGTTTCTTGCAGTATATGTCTATGGCTTGTTGAGATCAGGACCAAAGTTCCTTCATCTCTCCCTGATAAGTCTACTGACAAAAAAAAATGACTAAGTTGACAATCAGAAAAAAAAATCAACAATGCTATTTAGAATTCTGTTTGACAGGTCGATCTGTTTTTGATGAAATATTCAAAGCTGATCCCAAATATGTCTTTGGTGTAAGTGAATAATGACAGTATTCTTCTCTGAACTACACAATGTTCACATTGCAGTACTTGTGTAATGATGAAAAAATTATACTAATATATGACACTGACTAATAAACTATATAACCTTCTTAAAATATCCTTTGAATGTTTGATAACAATCAAAACAGTGCAAAAAAAAGACTTATGTTAAATAATTATATCATTAATACAAATAAAGTCAAAATAATAAAAAATATATCAATAAGCTACACAACCTTCTAAAGTTATCTTTTTAGTGTTTGAGACAAAAAGGATATGAATCAAAATTTAAGGGCCAAATAGGACATGTCTTCACTGATAAAGTGTCTTTTTATATCATATAGGTAGAAATTTGGTTTTCTTTAGCAGTCTGACAGGTATCAATTTCCTGTGAGTTTTGACTGTGAGTGCATGACACCATGCACTGATCAAGCCCATATTACAAAGTCACATGAAAATTTAAACATAAAGTTTCATTACAACTGTTATACAGATGTAACATTTCAATCCCTGATTCATTTCTTGTAAGTTGCTTCATGCATAGACTACATTCTTTTGTATTCAGCATGCATTCTTTCATAGGTAAACCCATTTGGATAATGGTCTATTCTTTCCTCAAATAACATTGAAAATTTGAAATCATTGAAGTATTGCTTGATCTGCCTCACTCCAAAACTTCCACAATTAGAATTGAAAGATATCCAGGGACTGATTTGACCTTACATGCAACATGCAACCCAAATTTATTCTGAAAAACAATGGACTCAAACATTTTCCCACACTTTGAAAGAATCAATGACTCTGCAGACATTAGAAATCAATATTTAAAATGATACACAAAGTCAAGAGGCATGGGAAAACATATCCTTCATTATTCAATATATAAATGAGCTTTATAAACTTCAATGTCTAGAAAGATTTTAATATTAATGGAAAGTGATGACACATCATAATACAATATTTCACAAACAAGAAAAGTCAAAATCAGTAGAGAATTTTACCATGATCTCAAAGCTTGGTGGTGTAAAGCAGAAATAATCCATAATCTGGAGACATTTTCAAGTATACAATTCCACAGGCAGCGGTCAACATTTTAAAAAAATCACTGTCCCATACAGACTAGTTTGAAAAAAATCTACTGATCCCCACTCAAAAACGCCTGTTCAGCATCTTAGAATCCACTGTCCCATCTAGGGTCCCTATGGATCAGTTGGTGGTCCTAGGCCTGCAGACATGGCTTTATGATAAAATATTAATTTTCATTTTTTTTTTCTCAAGTGTGCAATATAAAGGAATAACTTTTACTTTTTTTAGCACATTTACAACACCTGAAACCAATTACATTATATTATATTTACAGTAAAAACAGGACAAGTATGCCATTTGAACAATTTTTATTTTTTTCATACTTTTTTAGCCTTCAACTACTGTTAACAATAAATTCAGCAACAGGGGATATACCAGAACATACAGTGTCCCATACATTAATAAAACATGATAAACAACATCACTTCCTTCAATAACAAAAAATCACCTCCCCAGGCCAATTATTTACTAATAGTAAAATGGGGAAACCCTAACACATCCTGTGCTTTCTGTCAAATTAGTTTGGTGAATGCATGATTATCTTACAACACATTAGGGAAAAAAGGAGACATGTTTTGTTATAAATTGAAATGATCTGTTGTCATATAATAGTGTGTTAGCCTGACTCTTTCCTTGTTAGCATGCCTTTTTTTTAAATAAACAACATCAAATAAAAAGCTACCCCTGCAATAGTCCTTAAAACTGCATTGCAAAAAACATGTAATCCTTGAATGATGATAACATGATTTTCAATAGAAGAAAATCATCACAGGTTTTTTATCTTAGATGTGTGAAAAATTCAAGAGCAAGGATTAATAAAGAAAGACAAATTACTATTATTATTATTATTATTATCATTATCATATTCATCATATTCAATAATTATCGTTATCATGAGCTAAACATGAGCAGATCCTAAATCAATCATATGAATTTGCACCCATCAGAAGGGTTTTTTCAGCTCAGATATTATGATCATACTGTTACAGTGAAGATAGAAGTACTTCAATTTGACACTAGGGGAAAAAAAACGGCTGCAATTTTATCATGAACAAACATGATAACTTCACAAAGTATATAATTATTTTTTAACTATCTTGTTTTCAAAGTTGAAAAATGTCTAGGTGTTCACTTCCCAGTCCCTATTTTTGGTTGAAATATATATTTATTCATGCCCTTCAATGGTCTTAGATACATGTTTTGAGCCACATTGGCAAGAGTTTCAAATGAATGAGATCACTAGCTCCTTTTTTTCCCTTTAATAAAATATATGTTGACATCTTTAGCCTAGCTAAGGCCTGTTCAAATCAATCTATCATTTCTTGTATTTCTATCCAATAACATGTCATGTTGATAAATAAACTAAATTGAAAACGTTTTTTTTAGGCATTGAAGCAAGCTAATGTCATCCAAATATAGGTACTTTAATCATTGTGTGGGAATTAATTATACAAAGAATCTGTCAAAAACAAACATTTGTAAACAAGTCTAATAATTAGGTAAAAAACAATTATAGGATTACACTTCCATGTTTAAATCCAAGGAATTCTAACTCTTCGACTTCCTGGTTTCTAGGAATCATTACTTTCTGAAATTGTTTTTGATCTTTGATACTACATGAATGCTTCTCTGATCAAGTTTCTATGGTTACAAAATCTACCCTTTGATGTGTAGAGCTTTACCTGTTGTAGATAATGACATACAAGTACATCTTCATGTTCAAACAATCACAGATCTATCAAACAAATTAAATTCCCAGTTGATTTAAATCTATTTCATTGTCCATATTCTTCAATGATAAATAAGTAGTAAGCTGCACAAGTTTATAATTCAAATCAAATATTTTATCAGAAATTGAAGTAATCATACTATCAAAAGATTTTGATTAATACCCAATGGCTTATCAAGGGTCAAAATAATGTTTTCAGAGCAAGGCACAGGATTTGGGAGGACCCTCAATCCCAAATCCCAGAGGGTCATCTGTGGACCCTTACACTCAAAGCCTAGGGTGTCCTTTGCAATTTCTGAAGGGTTTTACCCTGAAGACCCTCTTAGTTAGTAGTTACCATACTGAAGTTAATGTGGCTTATGAAAATCAATACATTAAATGGTGTCAATAATATACTATCATGTGTCATATATGTTACAAAATAATACTAGTAATTTTCCCACTCAAAATTGGTACAACAGTATCCAAGTCAACCCTGTAGTATGAACAAATAGCTTGTTTACTCTGACTTCGTGACATGGATGAGGCTTTTTATATAAAGGCTGACACAACATTACTTTGATACAAAAAGGATGGCAAATACCACAAGATTACCCGTCATGAAACAAAGTCATAAAAAAATAGAAACAAGCATCATGTAGAGATAATTTTTGATGACTAGTCTCTTTGGTATCGGGTTGTTTAGTTTGACACTTTTCAGTGGGAAACCTTCCGTCTCTTGGTACAATAAAATGGAGGGTATCTGCAGTTGACTGTCCTATTGTCAAGTAGGCCTTACAGGTACCCCTATATAAAACCTTGCGAGGGCTTCCAAAACTTAGCATGTTTTCCTGACTTAAAAGCTATTTGTTGAACCCTCATGTAGACCTGTGTCTGCACATTCTACAAATTTCTCACCATTTGATTTAAAAAGGCTCTTTTTCTTAATTAGAAAGACCCTCTTCAAAGAAGATCTTAAACACTAGAATGCAATCCACTTAAACACTGCTATGTTTTAAAAGGTATATTACCTCATACATCAAACTTCCATGAAATAAATTCTTGTTTTGGAGCGAAAGTGTTTTTACGCCATTTCAAGAGATTGCAATGTCTAAAAACAGGGGGGTGGGGTAAATGGAATTGCCATAAACATACATGTTGTAACATCATAGACAGTTGTAACATTATTTTCATTCCATTACTTTTTGTAATATTTCTTTCAAATCCCTCTCTTGCCTGAGGCATTTCCTTCTTTTTAGATTCCCAAAGTTAAAATGAGTTAAAATATGAGCAATCGTTTTATATCAATAGCCAGTTCTAAAAAGCAATGTATTGTTTTTAATGTACTATGCAAAGATAAGTTTTAAGAATGCCTGTTTCTGATGTGAGCTTTGAACCCATATGAGGCAGCCCACTGGAAAAAATGTCCCCAACAATAGACAGTGAAAGAATTAGATTTTTTTTGGCTACCAAACAAAATAGCATGTTTATATAAATAATTACTTAAATTTGAACATTTCTGTCAGACCAGATAATACTGTAACTTGATGCTAAGGTAGTCTAATCTATCCATCCAGTTCCTAAAATAGATTTCTCAGAAAGTTGATATTTGGAAATGTTTGGTTTATTTCAAATAATTTGGCGATCTGATCAGAAGTTGACTGTGGTTTTAAAGTCGTGACTAGGCTGATATTGGCCAAAACAAAACTTGACACATTTTTCAAATTCTTGGCATAGATCATAAATTCCTTTCTCATAGTTGGATCTAGGGTCCATGTTATTCTTGATGTACATGATAAGACTGGATAAAAGAGTACCTCAGGATAACCAAAGATATATACTTTCTTCCCATTATTTTTTGTTGAAAATAATAATTTGGGACATACCCCCTTATGTCAAAAACAGAACTTAATCTCCTTAAAAGGGCCATTCTAAAGCAAAATATATCATTCTATAAATCACATTGCAGATGGGTTGAACAAAGCATATAGATGTATATGCAATAATGAGACAAACATCTACTGCAACTTAAAAATGGCTGTCCATTTTTATTCAGGAAAAAAAGAAATGCTAAGCTTGTATCATTCATGTTGCACTCAACTGAATGCTTTTAATCCATACATTGTTATAAGATACAAAGAGAAGAAAATCAACAGTTTAGACATTTTGAGCAGAAAACACTGCTGTAAATCCAGTTAAATTAGTAATGCTCTATTTCCCCAGACATCAGTTTTTGAGGGGTTTTTTTCTTCAATGGAAGAAAAAACCTCACTACAACTTGGAGTATGAATGTATTTGATTTCCACCACAGGTTCATAAATATTGATTAACACTGACACCCAAGTAGGATTTCATTGATAAAGAAGATGCAACAAGCATGCCGTAAAAGCTTCATTCATAGCTAAATTTAGCATTTCTAGGAAGAAATATACACAGAATATATCCTTCCTCATAATTGTTTTTGTTCATTTCCTTATGGGGGAGATTTAATCCATAGAAAGCCACTATCCTTGAGTCTTTTATACATGTATTAAACTTTCATTCATAAATTGCAAAGAACTCTTTAACCTTCTAAGCATGGAAGTATTAGGAATGCCTTGTCATAAATCAATACTAAGGTGAATGTAAAGCAGTAAAAACACTCTTCTCAGACTACCATTCACAAGGAACATTATGCATAATATATCACTACAAGACATGTGCTTGCAGGAATATTTTATGATTTCACAACTCTCCAAAAGTCACACTAACCAGTCTAAATTCATAACAGCTAATATACAATGAATGATCATGTCATCAAATTGTTGCTGCATAACCTAACCTACACAGTACTAATATAGTAATAAGAATATTGCTAAGTATTTGTGCCATTTGATTTTGATTTTTCAAATGTACAAAATGATACTGTAAATTCAACATCTAACCAAGATATTTTGCACTCAAACTATCAAGGTCTTGCATCCCTCTGTTGTGGTGGTTAGGTTAACTTGTTAATAACATTAGATATTAAATTTCAAGCACACAATTCAGTGTTCTGATACAACAAACATGTTCTTGATGATAACTGTAGTCTGTAGCTTGTTACAGCTTGCCAGATTTAATAAATCAGATAATTCTGTGACTCAAAATTATCTATCAATTTAGGAATTTTTATTAGCAATTTATTTCTGCATGAATAAAAAAAGGGCAATATTTAAGTTCTATTTAGGTACCAAACTTTTTTAACGACTATAATTTAGGTATGATGTTGAGGTTTCACTGTGGCCACTCACAGAGAGGTCACAGACTTGTCCTACATGGTATCCATAGTCATTCAAAGTGGTGATGTCAACAAAATAACAGTTTTTGATTGCTTACTTTATTATGCTTTGGTCATAAAAGTTTCATTTAATCATATTATATGCAGTTCATTTACTTTTTGCTGTCATGAAAAATTGTTTGTTTTATATACAAAATCTGGTAATGTACTGAAGTCATGAATATTGCAGCTGATGCAGTCACATGATCTCAGATTTGATACTGTGAACCAAAGAAAGAAATCCTGGATTTTTTTCTTCTGTTTGAAGTTTGTTATCCTCTTTAATTTTAGCTCATAAGGCCCAGCTGCAGAACACTTGTATCAAGTTTTTAGAATGATAATTATAATATCCATAAAAAGACAAATACCAGACATAATAGAAAATGAATACTTATATCAACAACTACACTTCAAGGGGATCTTGGTCATTTAATTGTTATTGAGTTCAAGCAGCTTTAAAATTCAAACACACCTGTTGGAAGGATTTGTTTTATCTTTTTGTCCACCATACAAATATGCAAAATAAGAATTTAATATAAGTGTCATACTATACTAAAACATACACTTACTTGGCCTGCTGTATCAAGAATGTCTAACTGGGCTGGTTCTCCATCTATGCGAGCCCTCTGCTGATAGGAATCCTCTGAAATAAGGCAAACAGATAAAATTGTAGTTTCTAACTAAATATTAAAATTCAATATTTTTTCTTTGCTTTTTATTCAGGATAAATAAAAATTCAGGACAAAAATCCCATACTGTCATTGCCTAGCCTGTGAATGTAAAAGAATTTCCAAGTCTTCCAGGATTAAGGGAATATTGCAGATCATTTCCTTGTTATGATATCATGTGTATAGATACAAAACCACCTTGTATAATCTAAGGATCTATTTGAAACTTTTGGCTAAAATAAATTTAAATGTAATGTAGTTAGAAACTAGTTATCAATAAATAACTAAAGCCAGCTGAATAAAAACAACAGCTCACAATGTTATTGTTTATTGGTTTGGCATAACAGTAACACACTTACCTATTGTTGGGTCATGGTAGTCTAGAAATTGGTGACAGACAAACTGCATAGTTAGAGCTAAAAAGAAGATAGAAATAAATTATGTTACTATATAATCATAATTGTGATCATCAAAATGTACAACTGTAAAGATATAAGAATGCAGGCCAATAAAATGACAAACTGCATATCAATATCGAAACTTGAATTACACAATCTTTATGATCCATATCTGATGGGTTATAATACTATTTAAGTTTGACAAGGTATAATGTTATCTCATTCCCAAACGTCCAACTGGTGACACATAGGAGAGGGGTGTGTCCCTTATCGTGACGACAAAGTCAAACTACATGTGAGTTTGTTTGGTTTTGTTGAATTATGTTTTGTAGGACCTGTAACATTATATTAGTATACGTAACTTGTTTCAACAGCTGTTTCGAGTATTATGGTCAATAACACCAACGACAACGCCTGAACCACAAACAAACAAATGATTTGAATCACATATTATACACATTGCGATAGTGCGATGCTTACCACTTTTCCCAACACCTCCATCTCCCAAAATTACGATGGTAAACACTCGTAATCCCTTCGATGGAGTTTTTTTCCCAGTTGGAGTTGATAAATGTACTGGAGTCCCACTCATATTAACATGTTGTCATTCCATGTTCATAAAGATTATACGTAAAGCTACGTATTATAATGTATATGTGTATTCAAAATATCCTTTGAATCAACAAACAAAAGTTCTCATTTGCGAATGACGCTTGTCTTGTTATCCAGAATCTATGTTTACATGGTATGGGTCTGATACACTCTGTCACGTCACATATATTCTGTGTTTATATACGACAGTGCATGCATTGCTAAATTTAGCTCATAATGAGGCATACCGTGTGAATGTTCACCGAGTATGGAAACCCCTCACCACAAATCAATCAACCTAGTGAATATTTGTTATGATGCCAATCATTGGTTACTAACATGGTAATAATTTCTTTTCTATGCTACCATTGGCTACTTAATCACACAGCGGGAATATCATAGGTATGAAAAAGTAATCAAAAGTTACAAGAGTTAAATCGGATGACAGACAAAAACAACAATTCGAAAACACGAAAAAAGTAGGGGAAACATAGTTCGAACTTCTATGAGTCCCGTATGCGATCGTGATACCCATGGATTATGGCATAGAAATTCTCACTGTCCTCACCCATTCTAGCCACTATCACCACATTTACTCGCAGATTCTAATGTAACTTTAGCATAAAAACAGTCGTGATTTTTCTCAGTACAAACTATCTGGGGGTTTTAGAAATAAAAATGTATGGTGTGAAAAATTTAAATAAAGATTAAATAATATATCAATTCACTAAATATGCACGACTATTTTATTGCGAAACTAAATAAAGCCATATCGCTCACAATATAGGGGGCGACGCTTTGTGGATTCACTCTTTACAGTACAAATACAGTACAAATGTATACTCCAATGCTTTTACTTAAGTTACCATGTTCCATTGGTTAACAGAAAGAGGAAAAAATGATTTACACATTTGATTCCTTTAAAGAGAAGGTAGGTTGTTATGGATGATAACATTCTAAACAATATAAAAAGTGTACAATAAACGCCATATTGCGCCTGCAGTTTTCATCTGATGGAACCCCTTTACTAGGTTGTGGAATGGGGCTGGGGTCACTAAAGTTGTCGTGTGCTACTAAGGTGAATTGGCGATATTTCTAGCACTCATGTATGCATTTAGAATATGGCTTGGGTTTAAAAATTACAACAAATTTATTTCATAAAGCACTGACATAGTAGGTAAAATTAAAAAAGTGGGTGTGTATGTAAAAAACGGTGCAAATTGTCAACTTCCTCCAGTTTCAAAACCCAAGTGAATAAAGGTCCACGTCCCACTTATACTAAGTTAAAGGAAGCCTTATGAGCTCAAATGATTTCATCTGCATTTGCTTGGAACAAATTATGATTTATTAATTCTGATCTTTTTTATCCTGTCGCATAAGCATAACCGCTACAATTTCAGTTTTAAAATTGTACTTTTCTGTTTTATTAATAGATTCAACTGGCACTAGAAATTTATAAAGGTTTGAATACAAAAGACCAGTTCCTGGCTGTTAATTATCTTCAAGGTGTAGCATCAATAATTAACAGGCCGGAAAATGATGCACAAGATCTATCCTCATCAACAAGATATTGTAAAACTCAAAATAATTGGGACAAGGAAACAGCAACCTCGGAGTCCCCAAGAAGAAATGTGGAATCCCAAGATAATTCGCTTGCTTCTAAAGATCTGAGCAAAGATGAAGGTCTTGGAGTCTCCGAAAAATTATTAGCAAATGTGAGGAAAGGGGTCACAGATAGTGACCATGAAGAGGAAAAAAGGGATGCCATATCCAAACAAGGGGATGAAACAGATGTGTCAGAGATGAAAAATCTTTCAAAAAGAACTAGAGATGGCAGCACCATTCAAGAGGAACAGATTCATGATAGCATTCCATTTGAGGATTACTGTGATATGGAGCCTTCATATGTTGAGTTAAAAACAGAAATTGAAAAGCTAAAACAAAAGATTGATTCTTTGAAAACACCAAATATTTCAACAAGAGTAAAAAGACCTTTCAAATCTACAGTGAAGATAACCATTGAAGACAATAAAGACTTTTCACCTGTTGATAACTCTGCGATAAAGAGGAGGGGCAGACCAAGGAAAAATCAGCTTGAAATCAAACCTGAAATCGAAGTCAAAGCTAAAAAGAGAAGAATAGCAGGAAAGCGTAAAAATCCATTCCCCCAAAAAGTGCCAATAGTTACTTTGAAAAAACTTGATGATCTTGTCATTCCAAAAAATGACATTGACAAATCACCAGGTAGTGCTGGAGACAGTGATGCGAATGATGATACAAAAGATTTTAGTCAGGATGATGCAGATTCTGATTATGAGCTGAAATTTGATGAAACCTCAAAAAAAATAGAAGACACTTCCAATGTTGCCAAAAATCAGATTTTTAATAGAATGCACAAAAGGATAAGAAAACATGCATGTTCTGTTTGCAAGACAAGCTTTACTCATGGACGCCCTTTCAAACGCCATCTTGCAACACATGGAGATGGGCCACTGTGTTGTCGGGGCTGTAAGAAAGAGTTTCCAAATGAAGCTTATTATACAAGCATTCATAAATGCATGTATGGAAAAGTTAAAAAAGGGGAAAAGAGACCTTGCACAGAATGTGAATTAGTGTTTACCAATTCTAAAAAGCTTCAAAATCATATGAAAGAAGCACATCAGCTCAAGTATGCTGAACCAGAATATTTCTGCAAATATTGTTCAAAAGGTTTTGTGAAGAGACTATCATTGTTTGCACACTATACGGAGCATGCAGAAGAAGAAATAGTATGTCTTAAATGTGGCCATTTTTGTAAAACCGACGATGAGTATGAAGAACATATGAGTACACATGAACACCATGCTAAATATTTTTGCTCTAAATGCAATTCTACTTTCATGAGGAAGCAGCAATATGACCAACACCTGGAGGGCCATGAAAAGTATGATTGCAAGATATGCAATCAATGCTTCTCTTCCAAGAGATTTCTTATCAGACATAGTAGAGTGACACATGGACTCAAAATTCCATCAGAAATTAAGAAACATGAATGCGATCAATGTGGAAAAATGTTTGCAAGACCTGGCCAGCTAGAGATACACATGCGGATTCATACAGGTATAGTGGAAATTTGTAAACTTATTCAGTTCAATTTGTCATCATTTGTAGATCGAAATTGTAAGTTTGTCAAAGCAGCTCTGACTCATGTGATGTCTAGTAATTTAGATACAATGCTTTCCATTAGTCAAAATCTGTGATGCAAGACTCCATTCTTTGGTTTTATTTATTTATGTAAAGGAGAAAAGCCAATAGAATGTACCATCTGCAAGATTTTTTTCCGGACTCCTAAAGCTTTAAGGAAACATCAGCAGACCAACACTCATATGCTTAGATGTGGAGAAGCAAAGAGGGACAGATGTCATTTGTGTGCTTTGTGTGGTAAAGCTTATTACAGGTATTTGGTTCTAAATGGTATTTTTTCAATCATATTATAATGAGTTTACATTATATTTTATAAATGGATCAAAATGACATGAAATGTTATGATGAATAGGTAACATAATATTATAACAAACAATATCCATTTTTTTTTCAAAAATGCTACTACATTATGAATT
>JAVSBT010491417.1:4775-16376 GCA_033118115.1 Pharyngocirrus eroticus
TCAAATGGTTGTTCAGGGGTATAAAATATTTAATTTGGAGATAAAAACTTCCTATTTCAGTCTGTTGTATATGCATAGAAATGTCTAAAAACTGTTTTCTATCAGATTGATTAGAACATTATACGTCATTTAAACACGATCTTTTTAACTGATCCGATCAAGTATCAAATATTCTAGTTTAATTACATTCATCTTTCATTTCAACTGGTTTAAATTTCAATTTTACATAGTCAAGTCTGAAAGCTAGTTCTGGATACCATCACAGCTGTAACGAGCTGTTAATTAGGCAATACATGTATAGAATCTGTATCCTTTGATATACACAGCTTTACCTTTTCTGACAGGCAATTATAGATATAATTAAGAACTCTATGGGTATTTCAGAGGATACTGACATGATTTCATTTCAAATTAAATTGCTCCATAGGTCATCATCAAAACAGACAAATATCTTGCATAATCTTTATAATTTCTATATTTAAAAAATGTATATTATATATATATCAAATAGCAAAAATGTTTTTGTTTTTTCTCTCCAGAAAAGTTGGACGTCAATGAATATTTTTCTCCGTAATGATTAATATAAATTTGCTGGATAAGACATAAGACAGAAATCCATAACAAAATGGAAAAGTTAATCAGCTAATTAATCATGCCATATAAAGCTGTTCATTATTAATCTAGATCCCTGGCTTTAAACAATAGTAATACAGAAAATATTTCATAACTCATACAGAAAATATTTCATAACTCCTTGCTAAATTCTTGGGATTTACATTGATGACGTCAAGCACCAGTTTTGTTTCATTTATAGTTGATTAATAATAGATACATTTTTTTGCCGTTCCTTTCACCCTTGTAGGGTTCAACTAGACGTTATGATCCATAGTTTGACTCCAATGAAATGCTTCCTGAATGAAATCACAGTCACGCTTATGTGTACCATGGTCTTTTACGCACCCAGCGCAAGGAGTTCCCAGAATCCACTCTGCATTTGATGGAAGCAGCCTCGGCAGCACGCACCGTTTCTCTGACCGATTGCATAAGATTCTGAGCATTTCCTACCAGCATTTCTGTGGCTTCTTGATCCTCATCTGAACCTAAAGAACAAAAGAAAAAAAGATGAAAACTTTAAAACATCAAGTAGCTCATTCTTCATCTCGAGTCTAAGTGTTTGTTTTAATGGTTCTACAAAATACATCTACGTTGGAATAATTATCTATGCTGAAATCATCAACATGATAAATTAGCTATTTTTTTCTTTACTGACAAGCTTTTAGTAGTCTTTTCATCTTAAACTAATAGAACATTTTTCATGACATCTTACATTTCTAACGATGGTACATTCTACTTTACTTATGTCAGATGATAATGAAAGTATTTACCTAGAAGCCTAATGATTTCCAAAAAAATCTCTAAGGATTAGTAATATGAATAATCAATAAATGCCTAACATCACATGCTATCGTTTAGTGCATACATGTATTATATTAGTAATAAAATAGATATGTGTACGTTAGTGTTACATATTATGCTATCTCTAAAATTGTTAGATGGTCATTTGAATGAAATAAGTTAGTGACAGTGCTTTTTGTATGAATATAATCATATCTTTCCATTTTCCCCAGTTTAAGATAGGTAAACAACACCAGGATATTTTCATGGATATCCAATTTGCAACATATATCTAAAACAAGCACCAAATAAACACAAACAAATAAACAATTTATCACATATGGCTGCCACATCCAACAACACATCACAATATCTCAGCCAAGAGTTGGACATGGGAGCTGCCTTCTGTTTTATCCAGAGAGGAAATTACACATTACTAAAACACATTACAAAGCTATAGCTAGCAGGATTCATACCCATATCAATGTGTTTGCCTTCTCATTTTTTACTAAATCACTTTTACATCTTGATGACTAAATGAACATATCATTCATACTCGTCCCCCCATTTCCTGAACGTCACTACTTGCAGGTAAAGTTATTAATTTTACATTTTTAAATGTTAAAACAGCCAAACATTGAAATCTTCATCAAACAAGTCGTTGAAACTGTCCTGGTAAAACTCAAGACAAAAAAACAACACTTGACAATCATCACAATCTACTCCTTACAGTCTTCCCAATTACCTTGACTTTTTGTCAAGCCAATGATGATTCAGTAAGATTGTAAATAGGATTGCCATAGAATGCAAAAAGGTTTTTATCCTAGAGCTTCCCTATGGAACTCTTATTCTTTGAGATCACTGCGATATGGTTGGTTTTTTTCCTCCCGTTACCTCATATATAGTTCTCATTTCCGTACATTGACGTGTTTAGACCTATTAGTTCCATAACCATTGTGGTCGTGATAAATAGTTCAACACATGAAAGTAGCTGGCATGAGATTTCTATTATTCTTCATTCAAAAGATGAAAAAAACTATCAAAACCAAAAAGGTATTAAGCAAAATATGTTCTTTCACATCTTTTGTTTCTGTACCCAAGCTATGAAACCTCACATTTTTTTTTAAATGTTGACATACATTTTTTTGGTTTAGAAATATGGGTCAACGTTTTTGTTTTCTCAGAAAATAATCCAATATATTACTTCTCCATCTATAACAATATAGCATCCAAGTTATGATGCTGTAAATTCTGGTAAAAAATAATGCAAATGAAAACCTTTTCTATTTTGATAATTCTTGCTGTTTTTTAATCTAAAATAAAACATTTTGCCTGTAGTATTTTTCATTTATAAATGCCAAATAAGGTTAAAAAAAAATTAATCTTGTATTTAAAAAATGAAAAAGTCGAAAAAGTTTAATTACAAACAAAGCTACATCAACTGTAATAATTGTCTTACGTCAACTACAGTAAATGGAATCGCTTAAAATACCTGGTGTATTTCAAATAGGAAAGTCATTCTGTTTACCTTAGAGCTACAGCAAAGGGTTCTATCATTAGAATACAGGAAATGACATTTACAGGAGTTTGATATATTCATCAAGTTCTTAGTTTTCAAGACGGAGAGCATCCTTTAAGTATATCAGAGTTCTGTAATCTCATTTTCTAACCAGCAATTCAAAATTCTTGGCGTGTCAGGTTAGTACTTACTACATAGAGTCTAAATGCTACTTTTTTTTCTTCTACACAGCTTTCTACAGAGTTTTTTGAAATCAGACAATACTAATTTGTACAAGGGGGGGGGTTAACATATAACCCTGTCTTTATCTTCTAGTGCACCACATCTGTGGTTTATCTCATTAGTCTAATGCCTGTGGCATCCTTCTATCATGCTGTCAACACTGGTGTTCATGCATTTCCGTGAAGAAAACAATGAAATCTTGAGCTTTGTGAAATGTCAACAGCTAGAGTTTCTATTATGCTATCAGTAAAGATTCCTGTTGATATCGGTTTAATTTCCTCTTATTTGTATAGCAACCTGGAGATTTTTCCAAAGGAATGATACAGAATCAGAGCTATAAACATTTATTAAAACGAGAAAACTATTAATTATATCAAGATTTCCTAGGAGTTGATTTTTTCTTTCTCGTTTTGATCTATTTTCCTCTCTTGTAAAGTTCACCTTATTCTATATCAAATAAGGTCATTTTCAATTGAAAAAAGAATTGCCACACCTCAGGAAACCAAGAAAAGGGATTAAAAAAGGTCGTATTTACATTCCATAGAAATTGTCAAGATATAGTCATAGGGAATGACAGATCATCACCCTTATCAACAAGATGGAAAAAAAAGAACTTTTAACCAATCCCTTTACTTTCAGAAAAAAATTAGAAAAATACATGTATGAAAATACCAAAATTCCCACAATCCAAATTAAGTGTAGTTATTGCCACCTTTCTTGATTTGACAAAGACCTCCCTTTGATTTGACAAAGACTCTGTTCAAACCAACAAAACAATTTAGTAACCCCTTAACAGGCCATCCTATAAATTGCACCATGTTATATTATTATCATGGCATTAAGGGGTTTAAAAGTTTTAGCAACACAATTTGTTTAGAGTTCAAATACATATTAGCATTAGCGTATCATTTTCAGTTGGCAGAATCAGAATGTTGGTTTTCGACATGAGCTTTAAATTCATGTGCAGCAGCTCTCGTGTGACTTGACTGTTCACACTAGGAAGAACCTTCCATGTTTTGTGTTGGTATATCAATTTATATAAAAAGTTTGCGATGACTCCCTTTATAATAATTTTCCATTGGTTTGGTGTAAATAGAGTTTTTGATTTGACAAAAAAATTCCACCACAATATTTGTGCATAACATTTCAAATGTGTTGTAAATATTTGAGATAAATTCTACCATCACCAGGGTTAGTATTGAGTAAAGAGTACAATTGGACTACAAGAGGTAATATATATATTAATTTTCTTTTATTTCTGTGTTATAGTAACTACAAATGTGGCCATTTTTTGAATGCCAGGCCTTGTGTTATAATGATCTGCTACACTTATCACTAGTGTTATGTCCAAAAGACAACTTACTAGATTCTATCCACAGAGAAGCAGCAAAGACGAGGCAAAAAAATATAAAAAAATATACAAAGGAAGAGTTTATATCAATTAGATTGTTTACAGTCAATTAGTTGGTTTTAGGAGTTATGTATAGGATGCAAGGGTGTTGTTGCATGGAGAGTGGAGTTTTCTTTCTTTTTTTAAAAAAACCCAGAGAGTGCGGATAAAGCTTGCTTTAACAATTTGTTGCTAAATGATAAACAATCTTTTTATTATTTATGTATCATAATCTTTAAACAATTGCTGCTTAAAAGCTTCAAGTGAATCCAAATAACTTAATTGTAAGAAAGCGTTAGGCAGAAGAGGCTTCTGTCACTAAACAAGGATTTCTAGCATTCTCTTGTACACATCTATCCATCACATGACAGACAAATGCATGCTCCTACCTTACATTATGTAAAACATGCATCCCCATCTTATTCCTCACAAACTCAAATAATCAGTAAAAAAACATGAGTGCATATCATCATGTCTATGATATGTCATTGCCATTTATACTTTCAAATATCTTCTTTTTTTTTTTCCATAGTGAGTGCACTATATGCAGCTTTATAGAGGGCAAAAGTTGGATCAAATTATGATATTTTGTTTTGATTTTGTTTTGGCTTAGATCTTATTCACGAAAATAACCAACTGCATA
The DNA here is from genome assembly GCA_033118115.1 of Pharyngocirrus eroticus. NCBI lineage: Eukaryota > Metazoa > Annelida > Polychaeta > Saccocirridae > Pharyngocirrus > Pharyngocirrus eroticus. The sequence goes on from JAVSBT010491417.1 coordinate 9,945, forward strand.
CAAAGTAACAGACTTCAGATATACATCAATTCATTCCATTACATCTGACTTAATTAAACTTCAAACCACCAAATTTTTATCAATTTTATTCAGACCGTAAAGCAAATTATTTTGTAAAATGCTAGCTTATCTATCAAGTAAGCCATTTCACTAATATAAGCAGCTTGTTAAATTATCACAAACCAATTCCTTTGTAAAAAAAAATTAAAATTCTCTCCAGTTCACAGAATATAACATACAAACATGAACGCATTCATGATTCAAACAATGTGTTGTAACAAAAATCACACACTCCCACACATGTATTTTGATATACATCACAAACATGCCATCATTCAGTACATCCAAGTGTCCAAATGTGCAACTGATTAACAAAACTTGGCTGAGAAGAGTTTCAAGTATGTATGCCTTCTATAATTTAAATAATAAATAGATATAACATGTCAGATCCTTGAATACAATTTTTAACAATATCCTGAATTTCATTTTGACTAAAGCTGTCTTGTCTAGTTTCTAGCCACTTATTTTTATCAATCTACATTTATAATTATAATCAAAGCATTCTTATGCAAGGTTTATGAATTATGGTATAACACATCGTCAAATTTAGAATATTATCATGTCATCATCATGACACTCCTATCATTCTAATGCTATAGATATCATAAGAACCCTCTTCGTAACGAAAAAAAAATTCATGTAACAGAAGGCCTACTTATATATATAACACATTGTTAATATTCCTTCTCAACCAATTCACTTAGATAAGATAATCAATACATTTGAACATCTGGATGTACACCCTTCTTCACACTCTGAATTCTTTGTCATCATCGCCTTTAACACTCTGTCATGCAAATAGGCTTAAAACATTATCATATTCTTTATAAATATGGACCTTTTATTTACCAGAAAAAAAAATAATATATAAAAATTAGTTTTATGGTTTGTATTTTTCTTTGTTTTTTTTTGTTTTGTTTTTCATGCGCAATAATTACCACAAGCAATTTCACTTCCATCTGGGCTGGGTATAGCTTCTGGAAGGGGTTTTGAAGAACATGTGATTTTAAAAGCAAAATTAATAAAAAATGACATAAAGCTTTTAGCTTTTATTTCTTAACTGAACCAATACATTTCATATATTTCAATCAATCAGACATAACTTTTTTTTTCCTGTTGTAATTGTAAAGGACAAGCTCTGGTTGGAAAGTTTGGACTAGATGAAGCCTAAGCATTATTCAGAGCTGCTATCTTGTGACATTTATATAAGATGTTTATCATTTCAGCTTGTCATTTATGAACGCATCTACATATAGTTATTACAGCATGAGGGGTTAAATAGGTGCAATCGCTAAGGCTTTTTTCCCTCATATTATCGTAGAGGATGAAGTACTACAAGTCAAAAGAATCTGTGAAATTAAAGCTTAATATTAGAGCATAATCTAGCCAGGCGTGCAAAATTTGTCCAGAAGTGAGCTGGGGGAAATAAAGGCACTCTAAAGAGGCATATAAAAACTGAGTAACTTTAAAATGAAAACCCCCTTTTATCAGTACTCAGCCTATATTTGCCAAAAGTGAGAGCAAACTAGAACAAAGTACAAAGACAGTGCAGGTTTCTCTTTTTGTATAATTATAATATTTGAAAAATTTGTTTGGCACTGCAGGTCAAGAAAAAAATATTCAAAGAAACTTCAAACAAGGAATAGAAATAAAAGACCATTCTTTCGTGTGTTTGGTGAATTTTTCATTTTCTTTTTTTTTTTTTGCTTTCTCATACCTCCAGAAACCACATTGCTGATAATTGCAAGCTCTTGTGGAGTGAGAGCCGTGTCTAAGTCTACATCTAAAAGCACATTAATCAAGGTCAATGCAAGGTCACCAAGGTCATATTTAAAAGGAAAGTTCTGGATTTTAGTTTAAAAAAATGCTACATCCAAACAATAATTTTGATAATTATGTAATATCTGCTGAAAAAACATTTCTCTAAAGCTCAAATTCTTCGTAAAATAGCTGTGTTCGAAACAAACCTTTCCCTTGAGGAATATCAACATTGTGTGACCTTTTCATAGAGCTCTTTACATTGAATTAAATCAATACTTTTATTCTTATAGGTTACATTAAGCAAAGCACTCCTTAAAATAGGGATATTAATTCTTATTACACTGAGGTAAATTATCTAAAAGTAAATTCAAAAATAACAATATTTATATACAAGTATTGGGAATGAAATGTATTTACAAAAATATATTTGCAAGGATCTATATTTGATATAAAATATAAAAATCTCTAATAAATCTTAATCATGGAATTTTTGAAGGATGAATTCTTACCTTGTGCTCCTAGCATGGTTGCTTTTACAGTGGATAAGATTTTCAACTGTGTTCCTATTGTTGGAATTCTTTCACATACTTGTAACAAGCTCTGAAATATACAAGAATCTTACTGAATTAGGGTAAATGACAGATATCTTAAAAAGGTTTCATCAGGTTGGTAAATTATAATTTTTGGGGATTTTTTTCTTTTATTCGACTACCAAATTATAAACAATCAAATCAACAATGGTTCGTTTGTTATCAACAAACTTCTTACAGTTCTCATTCTTTTGTCTGTACATTCTCTGGCTAATTCCTTGGCAAGTCTAGTTACTTCCTCTGAAGCTTCTGCAATTGCTTTGGCACATGCAATAAGATCTTTCTTAGTTCCCCCTTCTCCTCTACAAAAAATAGTAGTTAAAAAGTCATTTTTTTTTTTTTCTCTTACTCATTTTGTCTAATTTGTACTAGGTTTTAGAGAGAATTGGTTGGGTCCATTTGTGTCATGTTCCATTGGCATATATACTCACTCACTTCTTTCAAAAATTCCAATTAAAAATATCAACAACAAAAAAACTTGTACACAATTCTCATATCAGGTTACAAGAGGAAGACAATAATTAAACAGCTAACGCGCACTTTATTTTTGAAATACCACCTGCACCAATAACCAAACTAGCGTTCTGTCTATGCCAAAAAGGCAATATTACCTTTTCTTCTCTACTGTAATCCCATTATAATGTAAAAGTAAAGATTACTGACCTCACAAGTTGACTAAGTCTTGCCATTAACAATGCCATACGCTTGGCGGCAGCAATGATTTCATTGTCACGACTAGACCACTGCTTCACATCCATGTGAAGAGCATGTGCTGCCATCTATAAACAGAAAGTAGTATAGCATTTGTAATATCCAGGTCAAATTTTAGAAAACCAACCATAAAAAATAATCATAATGCACTGAAAAAAAATCATAAAATACAAAATATCATCATTTTTAGGAGCCTCCAAAAAGGATAATTGAATTTGTTGAATATATCATGAATAAAATATGCCATAATGTCAGGGACAAATTAACCATAAACCCACACACAGCTATTATCCAGCAATACCATGTGTTAGAGAACATGTATCTTACCATGATTGGCTGATTCATCTGAGGAGTGGGGAAGTGGGATTCATCTTCATCATCTGTATCTGGAGGTGGTGGCCTTGGTGGAGCTGCATCTCTTGGCAGTGGGGGTCTTGGTGGTGCACGGTCTGTCAGAATAAAAAAAAATAGGTTAAAATTACAATAATGTAAGTAACTTTATCATCAAAGAGATAATCTTGTTCAAGATACTAAATTCCACAAAAGGTCACTCATAACAATGATATAAAAGGAACAATTTACGTCTGAGAATCTGCTACTCTAGTAAAAGCTTTTGTTTTCATTGTATTTTTTGTTTATTCCCTTATCTAAAATGATGTTAGTATAAATCTAAGGCAGTTTTGGTCTTGTAAGTAAAGCTGAGTTTACATTGGTTGATTTCTCTAGTAAAGATTTTGCTTTTTTCTGTGAGACTCATAATCTTTTGAACCATTTGAAGTGTCTTGAAGTCAATGTGTTTATACTGACTAGAAAGTCACAAATGTTTAAAGCTAGCATGCACATGGCAATGCTATTAGGTCGAAAGATTTGTCAAAACACGAGACAGACTTTAAAATGGTATCTGCGTTTAGACTATAGACTTCTGAAATGCTTCAAAGATTTTAAGCTAAAACGTCACTTTAAATCGACTCAATGTAAACAAGGCTTAAACCTGTCAAGCGAGCAAAAATGTAGACATGATTTCCTTTATATATTTTTGAAGTGTGTTTCATGTTTATATGTAATAGATATATTCATTGTAAAGTGCACATTCACTAAAAAAAAGGATTCTATTGATATATTTTGGATGTCAATCTGCAAGAAGAATGAAAAAAAAAAAACATCATGTGGGGGTGATCGGATTAAGAAAGTTGAGTTGCAAAATGAAAATAAAATAATTGTGTAAGTGAATGAAAAGCGTGCAGAAACATGTGTAATGATGGGTGGACGAACAGATATCAAAAATGACAGTAAAAACATGAAATGAAAATAAAACATATAAGCTGAGACAGCTCATTCTGAACATTAGTACACAAAGGCTGATCATTTTACTCAAAAGTAGTATGGATAATAAAAAAATCCTTAAAAAAAAGAGTAGATTTTTGTTAATACTTTCATTAAGTTGAGAATATATAGTCAGTTAACTGAAGTATATTCATTGTGCAGCAGCAATATTTTGCTTAAGTGGCATCTTCAGATTACCTGAAGATGCCAAATATTGCTAAATAAATGCAAAATGAATATAATCTGACTCAAGACCATTTTAATTATTAGAATATTATGCCACAAAATGAATTTCTACAGCAGCAAACAGTTTAGTAACATCAGGATTTGGTTGTTATTGCATAAGGATTCTAATTTCTAGCTCTATGCAGGATGCTTTGTATATTGTTAATAACAAAACCTTGGTGTTAGAAATGTTTCCGTTAAATGTCTGATGCATGCTGGGTAGAGAAGACACATCTAGAAGCAATCAAAAGATCTATAAGCTACAACACCTCCATAAGGGGAACCAAAACCAGTCATCGATGGTGGGGATGGAACATGAGGTGCTGCATAGTTATCCCCATAGTGACCTGCTGTAAAGAAATCAAAACTTAGCACTACTCTAAGAAGCCTGGGAAAGGTTGCGGAATTTTACTAAACATAACAATAGGCTATGTCAATAAAATCAAAATAGAAAGCACTATTCATGGTGTAGTTTAGTTACATACATGTCATCGTTAATTTTGATCACAAAAGATTGAAATAAAAAAAGTTACTTTGGCGATAAAAAAAATGATTCTCAATACAAAAGACACTTTTTAGTTATCTAAATTACACCAATGCATTTTTTCTATAATAAAAATAAAAATGAATGGTTTTGCTTGTATGTGTGTAAATTAGAATGCGATATCATATTTTGTAATTCAATGAAAACACTAAAACAGTTACAAATTTAGGATAAAATTATATTACACAAAAGAAAATAAAAATAAAAATATGTGTTTCAATTCATGCAAATAAAAAATGTGTGAAAAAAACCAACTGTATGATTGAAAAGGTTGAGATCATGGACATTGTTATAAATAAGATGAGAAAAAAAAGAAAAAGAATTTATCAAGACTTTCTTTCTTCAAAAAAATAAGAAGAGACAAATGAAGAAAGACAAAAAAAAGAGATGATTTTAAGGACATACCATGCTTAAAAGAAAAGAAGTAAGCTTATCTCTAGACAGGTATAATTAGATTTCATTTTATAATTACTACACTACCTTCATTAGAGTAGCCGAATGGAGGAGGCGGTACTTCAGGAACTGTTTGTAATGGATAACAAAGGCAGAGAGAAAAGAGAGAAAGAAACAATAAAAAAAAATGATCAAATTTGATTACGATATTAATGAAGCACTCTTGACCATAAATACTCAATGGATGTTTTTCAATTGCAATCAGATTTTTGAAATGTCACAGTGATTTGGTAGAATCCTGAATTGACCCACTGCAGTTTGAAATCAATATCTTCAGTCCCCAGCTTGCCGATTAATTGATTCCATGTACTCATTCAATATCAAAACTTTGTATGGAATGATGGACATTGTGTGTTTTCTACCAAAACATCAGTGGCATTTCATAAATCAGGAATGTTATCAGTCAGTTTCTTGTAACCTATTAGATGTAAATCCCTTTTTAGCTTTTGATGTTTGCTATCTGCTTGGCGCAACCATCACCTCACCATTGTATTTGAGTACTTTCTCCCCTTTGTGTTGTAGAGAGAAAATCTCACTTCTAGATTAGTTTATTTCATGTATTTTGCAAAGGTTTCAACAAGAATGTATCAAAACAAGTGTGTGTGTATTAGTAAATTGTTAAAATGAGTTTGTATATACATTTACAAAATGATATGTATTAAATATAAAACATTGATAAATATGTGAATAAACTTTAATATCTTTTCATACTGCTAAATGAGGAAACTACTTAGGTCAAAAAGTTGTGTTAATTTTTTATTACAG
>JAVSBT010491528.1:0-20503 GCA_033118115.1 Pharyngocirrus eroticus
ATAATATTTACCATAAATAATTAACTGAGAAAGAAAAGCCGGGTTGGGCAAATAATTGCCACTTATCTGCTGGACTAGAGTGGTTATAACTCTATAACCATTAACCATGGGTGTGTAATTTCTTTCCTTAGATGTGATAGAATATATTTGGAAATCTCCGCCAATACATTAAATTGGTTAATGGTTATAGTGAAATATGGTTAAGCTGACAAAGAATGATAATTATAGCTTTAAGCAAATTACATTTTCTCTAATAAAATGTAACGCTTTCCAAATTTACTGACAAATAGTTACCAGAAAAGATGTAGAACTAAAGAAGAAACACTTTTTCAAAATGAGATACAACAATTTCTCTTCCTACCCCCCCCCCTCCTTTTCATGGTTTGTAAAATTGGTGATTTAATTATTGAGCCCATACCTTTAGCAAAAGCCTGTATACGTGTTTGAGTCTTCCATCTTTCCAAATGCAGAAGGAAAAAACCCAATCAGTTAACATTACTACACAATAACGAAACAAAACTCACTTCTATAAAACTATTATGGTTATCTTTTTTCTTCTACGTGTCCAGTTTGGGTATTTTTTGTAATAATCTTTCTCTCTTCAGGTTTTTCAATATTCATTCTAATGGTCCTTCTTGTTTAATTTGTTTAATTTTAATTTTCATAACAACACAAAAATGAACACAAAAATGAAATAGATAAATACTTTATTCCCGTTTCAATCTCCTGAAATTATTACTATATTTATTTTGAGTGTCAGTTACAATACCAGGAACCCCACTATTCATCATGATATTTTCTGAGAGTGCACTTTGTGGGTTTTCGTACATTTAAAACAGAACTTCTGATTGTCAAGCTTAAAACTATCTTTACTTTTCTTATTTGGAACATGGTAATACTGGGTGGCCTATTTCAGCATGGGTTGTTCTTCCATTGGGCCAAGTTAACATTAGTTTTGATATTGACATAAGGTGCAGAGTAATTAAACATAATTGTGAAGGATTTGTAACTAAAAGTGAAATACAAGCAATATTGATGTGAAATTATAGTAGGTGATTAAGATACGTAGATAAAGGTACAATTCAAACACCATAGGAAAACCATAAGGTTTAAAGTATATCAAGGAAATAAAGACCCAGCAGACTATAATTATGTAAGATGAGAGGTTTATTCATAAAAGTATTTGATTGTGAATAAAAAAAAAATGTTTGTATTAAATTTTATATAATTATTTAAATGCTTTTTTAACTGAATCTAGTTTCAAAAGTTAAAGTGTGAGTTCATCCCAAATGTTGCTTAAATTAAAGACTTTACTTAAAAGTTTAAAAACTTTAAGATTAACAATTCATTCAAAAAACAATGAAATATATTTCAAAGCACTACAGGAACATCATATTTCTTGTATGTAAACAGTCATTCCACATGGATATATACAGTATACTTATATAATAAACATTGGGGAACAGGGTCTTATTCTAAATTGTCTTTGCAGGTGATGTTTTTGAGTTTTGAATGGTTATAATAAAACTACTGATTAAAGTATCACAAAATGCTTACAAAAAAATCAAATTGCCTTTATACATGCCACATCTTATTTTAGAATATTATTATCTTGCTTGTGCTTCACCCATAGAACATAATGTATCCTTCAAGGTTAAAGGGTATCCCACTTCTTGCATCTCAGTGGTGGGTTCGTTGATCATGATTTTATTTTTCTTGTATACTTTTCTGAAAATGAGTGAATAAAAATTATATAATTATAAATCAACATAAATTTTGAGCAATGTATCATTATTTTATCTATCTGAGGTATTACACTTGTTACAACGATAAAGCTCAACATTCTGAAATAAATCATGTTCTAAAATACCAAAATATCCCCTTCCCCCTCATTTGGATCAGCCTATTCAATTCAAACTAAATAATTTTTCTCTAAATAACTATGGTGGAAATGTTTGAAAAAAAACACTCAAAAATGCCATTACCCTTGCTGCTTCTTCTTTCAACACCTTAATAGATTCACTGTGATTCACTGTGAGTAAGAAAAATAAAGAATTATAAATTAAAGCTAACTTACTGTAGATTTTCAGACACACATACAAGCAATATCATTAGAATATATTCGTTAATTGATAGGGTTATAACAGCTCTGTTGACAGAAGTGTTAGACTGCATAAAACCTTGAAATATGAAAATGAAGGGTAACTTACTAATCTCTTTCGTAAAAGCCCGTGTAACTGGTGACGCCAGTGGATCCTCCATTGCTACGTCAACTGCAAGCGAATCTTTGCACCTGTCAATAAGGGCTTCGAAGGTCTCATTAGTTTTGGTGTTCTTATATTTCAGCGTGACTGTTCTGGCACCCGTAGCTTTTTCACATTCCAACGATTCTTTGTAATCACGGTGGTTATGACCCATAGCACATACTAAAACAGATAACAATAAAAGGACAATAGGATGGTTCATCGATTGAATGAAGGTATAAACTTTTATAGCAAAGATAAAAGAACTGGGGTGGGTTTCAAATGATTGCTTAACTTTGACTTAATCTCAAAAACTCGTGAAATTTTTTTCAGCCTGTTACTTTTTGCCTAAGTGCGTTTCAATTTACGTCTCAACTTTTGCGTAAGCTAAGACGGACGTTTTTTTGCTCAAAGTCTGAGCCAGCTGTTGAGGTGTCTCAAGTCACAGATTTCTTGCTCAGGATTTTGACGTCACTTTTGTGAACTGAAAACGAGAGTCGATTCAAGGTTTGTTTGCTCTCTAGTACATCATTTACAGCATGCTATGCGTGCAAACTTCGGCAAATGTTAAAAAAAATAGTTTTCTACAAACAACAAGTTTAAGGGGTGGAAAATATGTAGTTTACCAATTTGGTAGTGTGCGTTGGTCTATTTAAATTAGGGTCGATGGCGTTACAGCCTTGACCTTGTGCATTTCAACATCGTCATCACCATCATCCACGCTTTACGTCAACAGTTTCTTGATTACTAAGGGAGCACGCGCGCTGTCAGGTTTGAGCTAATTGCAGCGGGATGTTTGTTTGGACCAAGCAAAAAACTAGTTCTTGCAAATTGATGCCATCTTTAAAATGTGTGCCTTTTGGTACACCTATTCATTTTTCGCCACAAATCATGTGCTACGGATCGTATACGTCCATACAGTACACACACTGATTACTTTTTAAGAGTTCAAAAAGGATAGTTGGACATGTTTTTTTATATTGTTTACATTGGCAACGGATGTGATATTTTGTGATATTTTGTGCAGGAGAGCTCTTTTTGAGCCACTTACAGCAATGAATAATCAGTATGTTTTCACGCGAAAAAATGCCCAGTTGAGCAAATCTTAAGATCATCTTAGGACGTCATTTGAAACACACTTATGCAAATTGCTCAGCTATGGCAAATTTTCATGCTCAAGCAAGAAATATTGGCTCAAGCTCAGCAATCATTTGAAACCGGGCCCTGAAATAAAACACATTGGATATATAGAATACACATGAATAGGTTGATCTGGAATTTCGCCCCCTGTGCCCCCCTTGGGATCCGCCTTTGGCATATCTTCAATGAATTCAGAAAGTATAATTCTTTTACCAAGGAAAATTACATCTGTATAAATATACTTTCCGCATCCATCAATGTACTGCTATGCATATTTGATTTAATATTATTATATAACAATTATAATAATAACAATAATAATAAAAATATGTCGTTTCTACTTACCAGTTCTAAACCCTGAAATAAAAAAAAGTTGAAAAAGCTGTCAGAAATAAACTATGATCAAACACTAACTATAAATAGGGAGCTTCTTGAGAACTTAGCATGTTATATGGTTGATAATAGTACCAACGTAGTATAAAATATGACTAGATTTGGCTGACCCCCATGGTCTGTGATTTTTGGATTTTGACAGGTTTTGTAGAGCAAAGCCTCTTAATCCAGTTTCCACGAAGCCAGTGTGCCACAGCCATTGGGAAGGCATTATAACTTTTAGACATATTCTAACACAATTGAAAAAAAGGCTGGTGTTTCTAGAACACTAGGCCCCATCAAGATATATACAAGATTATCTTCAGAAAAATGTTTACCTGTTGTTTCATCGCATTTAAAAGCCTCTTCAGAATTCTTGTGAGTATGACCTGATGAGCATTCTAAAAAAATATTTTGAAAGAATAATTATGATTGAATCAAAGTAACTAAAGAGCAACTAAACACTTTAGTTTCAAACTGAGATTAGAAAAGTACAAAATGAATACAATTTTTTTGTATTTGAAATAGAAATACAATAATTATAACATAAAAATAATTCAATAAATAATAATAGTTATAACAATGACAAAAAAAATAATAATTGAGTCATGTAGAAAATAATAATAGTACTGATAATAATAGCAATAATTGTAATAATAATAATAATAATAATGATGATGATAATTATGGTAAAATAATAACGATAAGAATAATTGTAATGATAATAATAATCATTATTATGATCATAATTATAATCTTATTATTAATGAAAAATAATAGTAAAAATAATGATAATAATAATGACAAAATAGACAATAAATGCTGGAATTGAGTCAAACCCACATGACCTATTGCTATATATTTTTAATTTGATCTCACCTTGCTTGACTACCAGAATCTCAGTAAATCGACAATTTAAAGTATTTACCATATCAGTTTGTAAACAGTTAATTGTAGAGTTTTATGTAAGCTCATCTGTGCAGTATAATGGAAGAAATAAACTTAACTTGGTTGAAACACTTGTTATCATCAAAGCGTCAAAAACTCTTTTCGGAGATCTTGATCATTGATATGACAAAACAGTTTAGTTTAGTTCTTCCAGGTAATTATCTTATTGTTGTAACAAAAATGTCAATAAGACCTACATGTGACCTTACCCTTTTCTGAAATAAAACAAAAGAAAGAGAAGATTTGATATGAAAAAGAAATGTTTAAATCAAGGATTTTTGTTGCACAAAAGTATTAAATTTGAAAAACCAACTATTCAGTACCGATGTCTCTTATCGTTACATCTTAAGATTCGCTTTTAACAGCATAATGTACATAAATACTCTTAATTTAGAAAGACAAGTCAAAATAACTAGATAAGAAATGTTGTATTACGAGATTATTAGTATCATATTAATTAAATGTTACTTACTATTGTTTTCATCACATTCATGGGCATCTTTGTAGTTGCGGTGGTCATGACCTGCAGCACATTCTGGATTAAGAAAAATAAAAGTTTGTTCTATCATTAAACAAGTATACAACATAGTACAGTCTATAAGGTGCACGATGATGTATACCTTGTGGACAATCTTCAGTAATGCCATATAGGGAACATTTGCTACTGATCGTTTCAGTCAGTAGTAAGTCAAACGTGAATAACTTGTGGACATCTTTTGCTATAAAGTCTTATTATTTATTAATCTAAGGGGCCATCCATAATCATCAACATTTTCCCGAGTGTACTAACGGTACGTTTGGGGGAGGGGGGGGGGGGTCGAGGCCAGAGTTCTCTTATACGTCATAGAAAAATGAAATTGCTTGATAATCAAGCAACTTTATTTTTTGGCCCAACTTGACCGATTTTCATGATGGTTTGAATCCCTTTCTTCAATATCCAACAGATGTCGTTCGAGCATATTCCTTGTTTTCTTACATTATCGTCTAGCTCTATTTGCGGGATGTACTAAACAGCGGATTAAGCACATTCTATATTATGAAAAAGTGGCAATGAAATGTTTATTTAGTGGAATAAAATACTTTTGTTTGCTGTAAAATGATACCTTACAAGTAAGGCTTGATGACTGTGCATGAAAAAATAAATATATATGAGTATCATACTGTTTTTTTCATTACTGAAAACTGACCAGAAATTTGGTGGGTCACAAAATTCACTAAAAAAGGAGAGACAGGTCTGAGTTTCAGACTGGTGGTTTCTAAAAGCAGGATAATTATAATTATACTCTACACAATGCAAAAAAACCGTGACAAAACTCTGAAAATTAAACAGTTTACTATAAAACAAGTACTAAATTTTATGAAATATGTATTTCATATTTCAGATAGATAAGTATACCTTTTCCCCTACTTTTGTCAAATAAATTAATCAAAGCATTTTGTGACAAGATAGAATAATTATGTGGTATAGCCAACTTATGTAACTTTGTGGTATAGACAGGGTTATGTAAATTCATATGTTGGAGTTGAAAAAGCAATAAAAGTTTTCATATAATGTTATATACCAAATTGAAGAAGTTTGTTCCTTTTTTGCAAATGAGAAAAGTCTATGGAATGCTCAATAATTTCTTTAAAACTTGTTTATTTTATAACTTTTTCAAGGTTTGTATTAGCATAAATGTAGGTGATTCAACAACCTGGTGGGAAGTCATAAAACAATATCTGATACAATCAAATTCTATTCTCTTACATTCGATAAAATTGGCAGTATTTCAAAACCAACATTTGATGTACACTTTAGAGGGGGGGGGGGGGTCAGACTACTGTCCATCAAATGTTGGGGAACTAATTTCAGCAATTAAGTCCACTGTTGCTACTGAAACTTTGAATCTACAGCAGATTAACATATCATTAAGCTATATGATACTGTTTCCATCGATTTGAGGTGAAATGTACTGAAACAATAATAATAATATTATAATAATAATAATCTTTATTTAACGAAAAGCAACCCTAGGGTAGAACTGTTACAGTTACATTATGAAAACATATGAAATGAAAGTGATGAAATTATATGGATGACATGAAAAGTAAAAATTCACAATTGTAAAACATTTAAAACAAAGACACCAGTCCATCAAACATAATAATTATACAGTCTCTATTATTTAAAAGTTGTTTGTGATACCAAAATTAATAAAAGTTTTCTTGTATCACCCACAATTACATTAATTAGCATATGTCCTGGGACCTACAGATGTATTTCAGTGTTTGGACACTGGAAAATGTTCCCATGTTTACCCATATTAGAGAAATATACTGGGAAAATAATTATGATGATATACTAATTTCAGAAGAGGTAAAACACCTAGGAAACCTCCAAGACACCCAACTACGAAGAAACAGACTGATCCAGTAGAGGTAAGTAATGATGTTTGGCAGTATTCTGGTAGTAAACTATAATATGTATTCAATTTATAATGAACGATTCATAGTCAAAGTTAAAGTATTGATATAGCTACAAGGTTGACCCTGCCAACCGTTTTGTTTATATCGCAGTTCTGATTTATTGAGCTCCATCTTATTTGATTTGATAGGTATTTTGTAGAGTAAGGCCGTTGCAAGATTCAAACATTCCAACATGTGCCAAAGTAATTGGTACATCACTGTTGCAACTTTCACCACCAGAGGTAAGATACTTTCCTATGAGAATCTGGATGTCTGTGTGTGTCTTTTCTTTGTTATTTTGATCAAGTAATGTTATTAAGATATTTTTGCAAGGATTCTTAAGAATCCAAATAATACCACTTACATTCTCTAAATAATTTAATCTCTTACTATTTTGTCATTTAGGGTTCACACGCAGCTAGAACTGGAAAAATCAATAATGTAAGTATTTTGTTTTATGTTACTTTTGTTTTCTTTCTGACTACATGTACTTGAATTTTGAATAAGAAAAGTGTATCAATTGAAACCTTACCAAAGGTTATTATGATATACACAAAATTGCCAAAGTGCTATGCAAATTTCACCAGATTTAACATTGCCAAGATACAAACTGCTGTGCAAAATCCTAAAAGAGCTATTCAACTTTGTGTCACTAAATTATTCCCTGATTATATCTTGTGTTGTCAATAATATTTCCTTATTCATATTTTACATTTTTCTTCCTTTCTAAGGTTCAATATAAATTCCAATATGTATTTGATGAGTTTACTTCCCAGAAGGCTCTGTTTGACTACATTTCACTTCCTTTAGCTGAGGATGTACTGAAGGGAAGAAATGGTAAAAAAAAACTTCTTTCAATTTCTTATTTATACATTTGAAGTGAGTTCAATTTTGTTGTGAGAAAAAGTTTTTAAAACATGTTACAATATACAATTGTTATATTTTACTGTCTAACATTGTTCTATAACAAACATCATTTTATCAACTTTCTTCAACAATGTATGATAACTCTAGTATTAACGTGTATGTATCAATTGGTGATTGCTTTGATTTCAAAACACTGATGTTGTTGTCTTTGTTCCTAGCACTCCTTTTTGCCTATGGTGTAACTAGCTCTGGCAAAACCCACACAATGACTGGAGTTCCTCAAGACCAAGGAGTTTTGCCAAGATGCCTGGATGTATTATTCAACAGCATTGGTGATCTTCAATCAAAAAAATATGTAAGTAGTATCCCATTATTTTGATTGTATAGTAATTTGGTTTCCCTCTGAGTTAGTTGAAATTTATATTTAATTGGTTACTGTCCATTGAAGACTCATGTGGTAGAAATATCATTGAATAGAATTGTGAATAAAAACACCAAGATAAATACGCAATATGAAATATTTTCAATGCTTTATGGCGTTTTTTCAACCAGGTATTCAAGCCGGACAGGATGAATGGTTTTGATGTACAAACTGAAGCTGACGCAATGGTAGAAAGGCAGAGAAGAGATATTCTTCCCAAAATTTCAAGAACACCTGGTACACCAAGGTTTGTAGATACAGATCTTACCTGAAACTGCTTTGTGCTAACTGAACTATGCCAACATGTTTTCCTAAAGAAAAATGTTAGAAAAGGGAGAAGGAAACTGAGAGAATTCTTACAACTTATTGTCTTAGAAATAATAGTATGGATTAGATATATTAATATATTAGAGGTAAATTATTTGATATTCTGTGATTAAAGTGAATATTATTTGTTGTGTTTTGTAGAGAAAAATTTGACAGCAGCAAAATCCCAAGAGTGAGAGACCCTTCAAAATACAGTGATATTGAAGAGGACAATAATTATGCCATATTTGTGTCCTATGCAGAAATTTACAACAACTATATCTATGACTTGCTAGAAGATCTGCAATATGACCCAATAGTTGGACACAGGTTAGTGGTGATATTTTTTAGGATGAATTTGTTTTGTAAAGAAAACTAAAATATTGATAAAATTGCACCATCTGTTCACCCATTGCTCTTTTTCATACATTCAATATCACATTTTTCAAGAAGAATTGTTTGAATCTATAGTTGTTTTTTGGTGCAAGAAATTTTTAGTTGAGTTCAAAGTTTAATTTTAATTTCAGAACTCTTCATCCCAGGTCAGTTCTGACACTAGTGTTTGTTGTTTCCTCATGAGTTCCTACAAAGGAAATATACGTTCAAGGCACTTGTTTTTACTGATATAGATAGTGATAATCATTGGTTTTCTAATGTATGGGTGAATTATATCAATTTTCTTTATTTCAATGGTTTGTTTTCTCACTTTGATTTCAATCATGTGACTAATGTCAAGTGGTTTTAGTTTCTTTATATTTTTACATGGGTACTTTTGATTTTTACTGAAATTGAATACATACATTTATAACTATTTCAAAAATTCAAAATCTTTAATTTTACTTTTCTTCCATTTACTTCAAAACTCTTTGTTTGCAGTGGTATTTTTTCTCCCTGAGTTATTTTATTTTTGCACTCTTTACTAAGTTTATTCACCCTTTATATGAATAAGAAACGGAGGAGACACTTGTGTTTTTGTAACATAGATTAGTTTTTACTTTTATGTCATATAATGATTATTTTCCATTGTTTTCAGACCACCTCAGTCCAAGATTTTAAGAGAAGATTGTCAACACAACATGTACATAAGTGGTGTCACTGAGGTAGAAGTCAAATCCACAGAGGAAGCTTATGAAGTACTATGGAGAGGTGAGAACTCTTAAAACTAAAAAAGTAATCCGTTTTTTGTGTGCTTGAATTAGATTTGTAAATAATATGTTGCATATATATTTGCTTGTTCAAAGTCAATCATCTTTTCAGGGGCGATTTACTTTTTATCCTGTGAGGAACCCGCGAACATGATTATTATAAAAATGGCTAAAATCTTAGAATTTCTAAGGGTCCCACCCTATACTTAATTATGGGGGGAAAACGGCCATTCCCTTTGTCCCTCAAATAAATCGACCCCTGTCTTTTTCTTTTGACCAGACAACTTTTAAAAGTTTGAAATTATATACTAGTGATTAATTGTCTTTGTATCACTGTCATATTCAGCTATTAGGTGTTTCAAGAAAAACAAATTATAGTGATATACTTTATTTGATGAAATTCAATTTATCTGATGATCAGGTCAAAAACGAAGAAAAGTAGCCCACACTGCCTTGAATACAGAATCTAGTCGCAGTCACAGTGTATTTAACATCCGTCTGGTACAAGCTCCCTTAGACCCTATTGGAGAAGAAGTTCTACAGGTAAGATTATTTACCTTTTACTTCTAATAGCGCTTGAATTATTGGTCAAAGTTGTACAAGATCAAACTCCTAGTATAGCAGATACCTATATTTAAGTTTGTAAAGTACACCTTCTTACAGTATATATATAAGTTTAAGTAGTGTTTTTTTTCATCTCTTGATAAAAATATTCAATAGTACAATGACATATTATCTTTTGCAGGATAAAGAGAAGATATGTGTAAGCCAGCTCTCCTTAGTTGATTTAGCAGGTTCAGAAAGGACAAGCAGAACAGGAAGTGGTGGAGACAGGTTGCGAGAAGCTGGTAACATTAATCAATCCCTTATGGTTCTGAAGCAATGTATGGAAACACTGAGAGAAAACCAACAAACGGGAGCTAGTAAGGTAAGATAACTTAGTATGGTTATTTGTCACTAATTTGTCAACAAACCGTTGTCTCTTACGAATCAATTTATTACTTAATAACTCAGAATACATTTTTTTGTATCAAGGATATAGAAAAAAGCATATTGCCATAACAATACGTTTGCTTACTTGCAGATGGTACCATTCCGTGACTCAAAGCTAACTCATCTCTTCAAGAATTACTTTGATGGAGAAGGTAAAGTCAGAATGGTGGTTTGCGTTAATCCCAAAGCAGACGATTTTGATGAAACTGTGGTAAGTGGAAAAGTACCAAAAGATTTCTGTTAATTATTTATTATTAGAAACTTACATTAGTAAGATATATGAATATGACAGAATCAAAAAAAAATTCAAGATTAATTTTTGTAAATTATGCTGTAACCTCTAAAAAATCTTATTCTAATTTTCAAGGTTTAAACAATTACTGGCAACTCTTTTGTTGAATAGAAAAGATTTTTTTTGTTTCCTAGCATGTAATGCGCTTTGCTGAAATGACACAAGAAGTAGAAGTTGCCAGACCTGAAGGAAGACGAATTGACACAGGTTTGACCCCAGGAAGACGCAGGCTCAATAGACAATACAAAGAAGCTGTGGCAATGCTTGAAGAGCGTGGAGGTAACATTGTTATTGCCATCATTTAGACACATAAAATTTTTACCAATTGTCTTTTAATCAATGTACAAAAGCCAGCCTAAAGATTGTTCCAAATTTGATATCTATTGACACTCTTATATTCTGATTTTAGGTGATGTTAAGACTATCCCAGTTCCAGAAGCTCTTGTATACAGTCTTGGGCCACCATTTCCAACCCTTGAGGTGAGTAAACACCAGTCTTTTCTTATCATGCTGTTATGTTTCATCTATTCATAGGTTTAATCCTTGTAAAAACTTTTTTCTATAGTTTGAATGCATGTTCTTAAAAGATGTCTATTTTATTTTATTACAGCTGAAGTGCTCCTCTGATGTGTTTACCATCAGTCAAATCTTAGAATTTCTACAAAAAAGACATCTCAAAAGAACAACACTTTTAACAGATTTTGAAAGCAGACGTAAGTGTAACATTTCTCACACCAGCCTTGGAAAATTTTCATAATTTTTTTTGTACTGTATTGGAGCTTCTTCCTATTGGGCAAAAATGAAAGAAATTATAAGTATGCTTGTATTTTTTAAAAAATAGATAGGAGAACTCCTCCACTCATTTCGTGTGTAGAAACTTTGTTCAAATTTAAATTATCTACCTTTTATAAATTTGACACAGATGAAGTGTTCAGAGCTAGATTAGTAGAAATGGAAGCTGAAAATGTTGATCTGAAGACTTATAATCAGGAATTACAAAACAGAGTGGCAGAACTAGAAGGAAGGTTATCAAAATCTTGCGACAAACTTGAAAGAGAAAACAAGACTCTGAAGAAGACGAACACTATTCTACAGAGGACTACCACTATGTATGAACAAGAGAGAAGAGATCTTGAAAGAGAAGTAAGTTTATACAATTATTATTCAAGAAATGACAGGCTGGCAAAATTTAGGGTGTGTCTGTTCAACATTTTAATGTATCTCTTTACGATAGAGTGAGAGCATTCAATGTTGGTTTCCTATGTGGAAGGTCCCTGGTTTAAACCAGGAAGTTTCAAGTGAAATATTTTTTCACTGGCCTTCAAGATGTCTTTTGGGCGAGAAGGAAAACCAAGGTCCATTTATATATGTGGTACTATTATGATTATGTTCCTTGTTGGTTAATATTTTAAATTTGTAATATATTAAGCTTTCATTACCCTGTTTTACCTATGCATGTTATACACTATTACATGAAAATATTCTGAATTGTTGTAGAACTAACTACCACAATGCTTCGGATTCTTATATATGTTTGATAATGTTTTCATAGATTTTTTGTATGTGAAATTTTATGTTTAGTGAGCCATGAATACAATAATTTAGTGTTGTTTTCTAGATTGGAGAAAAGGAATGGAAAATAAATCAGCAAAGAACTGCCAAAAATATTCTACACCAAGATTACCAGGCCAAGCTTGTTCTCAAAGAACAAAATTATGGCCGTATCATTGTAAGCCATCAACTGTGGTGATGAGTCAGTCTCTAGCTTTGTCAATCTTTGCTTTCAGTGTTCCAGTGTCTCCACAGTTTTGTTTTTAACATGGTAGAGTTTGTGCATGTGATAGAACTTCTTTTCCTTTTGATTTTGTAGGCCGTGATTTCAAAGTTTCATTTTTGTATAGAATATGATAAGCATAAAGATGAACATTGGATTTCCCTTTTTATTTCTGTATAGATACTTGATCTTCCTTGCTTTCGCACAAATTAGACCTTTGTTGAAAACAAGACTTTTATATAACATCGCTGTGTGGTGATAAAAAAGAAAAACCCTTATGAGTTTCTATTCATAAGGCTTAGGCTATTGATAAGGTTATTTATTAGTAGTTAAATTTTTGACTATTATATTCAAACTTTAAGATAGACGAGAAAGAATACAAGATTCATCAAACCGAAACTGAGAAACATAAACTGAGGCAAGATTACAAGGCTAGAATTGCCCTCAAAGAGACACTTTTTACAAGAAATATTGTAAGCATGTCGTAGTGTAGTGGTAGAATTTAAATTCGTTTTGTTATTGTTTTGATTTTGTTTAGATGACATTTATTTAAGTTAGTTGTTGTCACTTAAAATTGCATTGTTCTTCTGTAGTTGTTTCTGATTTGGTTTATAATTATTTTGGGTAAAAATCAAAACAAAATCTTAACAGAATGTTCCAGTGTTGGTAAATTATTATGTAGCTGATATCAAAGTGTAAAAGTTTCCATTAGAAATATAAAATTTGAAATGATTTCTATTGTTGAAATGTGTTTAATGTATGTATAAATGAATTTAAAGGAAAGAGAGAAAAGAAAAGTACAGGAAGAAGGTGCAGCAAAGCTTAGATCAAAACAACAGAAATTGGAAATGGTGAGAAATATCATTCTTGATAGTGATGCTGATTCTGTCTCCTCCGGGCCTCACACAAGACCAGTCCCCGCTACAAGGACACATTTAAGGTCTAAGACTGCATCTGAAAACAACATTTCTACATTGGGGACACCAAGAGTAGGCCACAGCAGAGCTGTAACTGCACTGGCAACTGTAAGAAGACCAGAACCCAAAAGTAGAAGAGGGTCACCCCCACCAGTCAAACCTGTAAGTTCATAATTATATTGTTTGGTATTGTAGATTAATAAGAATATAATTCAGCCCCAAGGAAAAAAAGGATGGTCTGGTACATTAGCTGCTTTAAAGTGTTTCACTTATACAGAAAATTAGAACAAAATTATTTCTCAGGATAGCAAATTAAGAAGAGTTCTCAACAGATAAATTTATGATTAAGGTATGTGTTTCTGTTAAAATGTACACCTTTTTTTATATTCAGAAACCAGTTATGAACCCTAGATACCACAGACGTTCAAAATCTCAAGGAGAAGTATGGTTAGAGCACAAGCCACATGGTACAGTAGATACTGGTAAGACTGTCCCCTTTTGAATACATTCATAATTTCACTTCATCCATGTACATATTAATTATTTATTCCCTCTTACTATAAATCAGGGATCACTTGCACACCAGGATAATGGTGCTGTTTTTCTTTTCAATGGTTGATTTTAATATAATGACTCTTGAACTATTCTCCAGATCATGAACAGTGTTCACTGTGCTGTGGTAACGCAAATATTGCAGGTTAAGTGTTAGATAGATACATGCTTTTGTTTGTGGTTGAAATGTGCTTGTTGATGAAGGCTTTCTCTTCAAATTATTTCTAGTGATAAATTGTTCAACTCGTGTGGTCTTCATCTGATTAAATAAGATAAAACCCTATCAGATACCTAATAATTAAAATGTAAAATTCAGTTATATAATTTTCCGACTGTAAATAAATGTAACTGCTTCCTGCCCAATCCCTTTTTTAACTATTGGGTTGTCAATTGACTGTACTGGAGAATAATTTATATGGCTCTATAAGTATAACAAGAAATCAGAAGAAGACAAACATTCTGTTATTATTTTAATGTTGTTGCCTTGATCAGTCTAGTCTGCATTTTTGTGAAGCTACAAGTAATTGATGTAGCTTTACAAGAAATTCATGTAACATTGAAATAGCTTTGATATTTATAAGATTTCATTTTGCTCACAGGAAAGGATAATTTAAAAAAGTTGACAGTTTTAACTCAATAAACTCTCTATTTTATTTTAACTTGAATAATTGATAACAGAAATATCTTGTTTCTTGTTGCAGGTACACTTCTTCAACCAACAATGAAAAAGAGACGCTCTGTAACTAATCTTAGAGAAAAGGACACCAAAGCTGCTTCAAAATATGTCCTCCAACACCAAACCATTGATTCAGATGGAGACATAGCAACTAGATTTGTGAAAGTAAGTCTTGCTGTCATACACATTTTGGTATTGTAATGTTACTTTCTGAGGTTACTTTTCTTGGAGGTCAAAGTACAAATTCAGTATATGATTTGTTTTTTATTTATTTTTACCCTCTAGGGAGATATGATCCCCACATCTTCTGGTGGTACAGCTGTTGTCTTCAATGATGTAGAAACTTTAAAGCAGACATCACCAGGATCACAGTAAGAACATGTTCATGTACATCCTGAAATTTACAATTTAGAGACCGTCTCTCTCTCTCTCCTTGCCTCTCTCAAAGAGTTATGATTTCAAGAAATTATATGATGTTGGTTTTCGCCCAACTTATTGTTCATTTGAACAAATTAAGGGGAGCAGTTTATATTAATGAATTGATTTTTCTCATCTTAAAGGAAACGCCATATCAAGCAAGAAAGGCCAGAAGACTATGATGGAGATTGGACCGATGCTGAAGATAGATGTAAAACTGCTATTGAACACCATGGACATCTTAAGTAAGAAGGCTGAATTACAACATTACTGTATCTTCATTTGTCAATAGTTTCACTGTTCGCTTTTGGCTTTACTTATATTGTTATTAGTTGGCTTTCATGATTTTACCATAATATTCTAACTATTGATAATAAAGAAAATAATTAACGTTGAGATTTTGATTTGCCATTGTTTTACTGAATAAGCCATGAAATGGAATAATTTTGCACATCTGAGGATAAACCATTGCCCCATAACCCTTATTTTAATTCATTGTAATTTTTGTTGTTTGTTTTCTTTGCAGAAGAGTAAAGATATCAAATGTGTGAGAATGGATTGAGCAAGGCAATTTCCTAGATCAAAAGATTACATTGCAGATTAATGTACATCAATGGAATCATGTTCCAGACTCTCTCTTTTACTATTGTTACATTTACAATGTTTTATATTATTTTAGTACACGATCATGTAGTCATTAGACATTTTTTCATAAATTAGCTTTGGTCACAAGTACAATTGATATGTTGAACATTGCAAATCATTTTACAAGACAATTTTAAAACATGACAGAACTACTAGAAACTAGGGTTGATCTTTGTATTTCATCCTTGTGTGAATGTGAAAATGCGAGTGATGTTTGGGTAATATTTTGTTTAAGAATCAGGTCTGTATGTTTGTGTATTATAAATTCATTTGCTTTTAAGTCGCATCAACTATGCATTCATTTTAAATTTTGTAACAATCATGAAACATAACGAAATGAAGTACGTTTTCAAAAAATAATTTCTGCAGAATTATATTAATGGTCTAGAGTTATATTTGTGTGGTGAGGTAAATCCTAAGCACCTTTGCTGTATAGATTATTCTATTATTTATATATCAATATTTTTAAAATGGCTTACTTATACAAGTTTATCAAGTGCATGAATTGTTTTTTAAGGTTACAGAATTGTTTATCTTTTAGTATGAAAAAAAATCTTGATGTACAATGCACAGAGGGCTTTTTTATTAGTTCTGGAGATATTCAGACACCATGAGGGAACAATATTGTAAATACTCTATGGCTTGTAACTTCATTTTTAGAATATTTGTCAAGATTGGGTGCGCCCACAATTTGAAATAAAGTTAAAACTATTTTAGTCTATTTCTAGTTTTTGGTGTTTTATTCATATTTACTATAACTATATATGCAAGGTAATCTTGAGAATAAAAAAGCCAAAGTGTTCAAAAAAGATCTGTTCAATCAGGACTTACTAGAGATCGAACATTACATGAAAGATGTGTTTGAACCAATGTAAGATGGAGACAAGAATGCTATACCATTTACTGAATAGGTTTTGTAGATTTTTCAAAACAGAATCATACCCTTTGCAGAATGTTTAGTACAAAAGATATTATTTTTATAAAATGGAAAATAGTAATTTTAAAAAATAAACGTTTTTTTGTAAAATTAATAAAATCTAGTAGTTACAGTGTTGAAATATAGTAGATTAGTATCCTATATAGCAATATGATACTTTCCTGTTACTTTAGAATGTAGATGATATATAATGAATTATGCATTTTATGATCAATTTTTTTGTGAATGCCCCAACTCATGTTAAAACCATTACACACAATAAATACAACCGTCATATAGGATGCCTTTAAATTGTTTATATCCCATGGACATTAGAGGGGTAACTCAAACCTGTTGACTGTTGTTCATTTCACTCATATGATTTAGTTTTGCTTGCAAAGGCAATTATAGTGGTGAGGATCCAAAATGGTTTATAGGGACAAGGTAGCTCAGTGTACTACCACGAATCAGAGGGTCGCTGGTTCAAACCACGGCCAAGCACCTTGGTGTGTCCTTGGGAAAAACACTTTGTCCTTATCAGGAGCTGATTAAGAGAGGTATCCTGTAAATACCTGTTTCAGTATCCATTTGACAACCCCACTGGAATAGTTGTCAATAAAGCTCAATGATTAAAAAATAAATATGGCATTATGATAATTGAGTAAAGTTGGGTTCCTTTCATATTTATCATCTTTCCTAAAATATTTTAGACCAACAAAACAATCACATCAAAAACATCTTAAATGTGTTGTAGCATTTTATTGTTTTTGAGATTAAAAAGTGACATATTTTATTGAATTCTTTTACTTCTAGTAATATTCATAAAGAATATATTATTCTAAATCAAGAGTATAGTTTTATTCACAAATAGTCTCTAAAAGGAACATCTTTTGAAATACGTGAGTTACAGATAATAAAAAATAAAGTAGTTTTAATAAAATATCATATTGTCTTTGCTTTTGAATCAGCAGTTGTCACATTTATATCACAGAGATTGAGCAAGTGTGTCACAATAGCTACAATGCATATTATAGAATATTGAATATAATAATAAAGTTATACCTATCACAGAATTTTGGATAAAATGTAATGCAAAGTCTTCATATAATTGACATCTATATCTACAGTTTTAATCTTTAAAAAAAAATATCAATTTGTGAATGGAGCACAATTTCAAACCATGGAAAAAATATTGTCATTTATCATACTTCCAATCACTTGTCTGAAACAATATTGTACTTTTTCATAACTTCAAACATTAGTCTGTGACAAAATTGTCATTGTTTTACTTCCAAAATGCATTATTGCCTGAAGATGTAGATGTTTTCTACGCAATTTTGCATAGAAATTCCACTATGAAATCATGCAGAGTGGCGTTCTTCCTTCTTATGCTTCCAAACTTTGGTCATCTTTTATATCTGCTTCACTTCTGGTGCTAAGTGAAGATTTTGTGTCCTTTCTTGAGATTGGTGAATTAACAGATTTTCTACTTGTAGCACTTTTCCTTGATGCTGGACTTGCTACACTTCTTTGACTTTGTGCACTCACTCCTCTTTTAGGGCTGTGTGCAGTCCTGTTGGTTGCTGCACTTTGAGAGCGAGCAGTGGCTGCACTTGGAGAGCGTGCAGTGCTTGGGCTCATGCCTTGTGAGGGTAACTCCTCAGATTCCTGGTCAACATCATCATCATCTATTCCTATGAAGGAAACATGAAAGAATAAATTGAAAGGGGTCTTGTTTGAATTAATCAAATTGCGATTTAAATTAATTGTAAAGTTTAGTTTGGTTTCTTTGTTAAACTGTTCTTTTCAATCAATTTTAATAATGAATTTTAAAATAGACATCACAATCTCTAAAGAAAATTCTAAGACTAGACAATTTAAAGCAGATCTTTCTCTTGTTTGATAATAATTCAATGTAAATTGTAATCAGTCAAAACTAACGTATGGATTGCTCAACTATTAAATAAATACCTTTATATTTAAGACCTGGAACATAAGAAAAAAAGAATAAAATAAGACTATTGGAAATGTCAATTCTAAATTTAACATAAAGAAACCCATAAACAACATATCCTGTTTGTTGTTCTAATGGGTGTTTTTAATTCTAAGAATCATATTATAATTTAAAACAAAACAAAACTGAAACACAATTCTACTAGGTTTTTAACTGATAAAAAAATATAACTGCTTGATTTTATATGATTATACCTATTTTTTTAGAGAAATAATAATCTACTCTGGTAGGCCTTAGTAATTATTTAGAGTAATAACTGGGTGAATTACCTTCATTTTCATCGTCAACTGGAACTTCATTTTCTTCATTTTTCGTGTCCACAAATGCTACTTTAGATCTTGCACTGCTTATTCTACTTCCAGTCTCTTCATCATTTCCCTCTTTGTATCTCATGTCATCATCACTTGACTCTTCTTCATCACTTGTTTCTTCTTCACTGTCTAAAGTGACTTGACTACCTGGTGCAATTGCAGCTTCTTTTTTTTTCCTTTTTAAAAAAAGGACATACATGATTTACTGCATAACTTGTAGTTCATAAAGAATTGTAGCTTAACTATCTTGGTGGAATTTAGATGTAAATATATCTTCCCTCTTATTCTTGGATATTACAGAAAATTTGGACCTTGCATTGATAACGAGTCTTGGGAATAACATGTGATTAAACATGTTATTTAGAGTGCAAGTTTCTCTGCACAAGACTTCTGATGGCAGTTGTTGCCATGAAAGCATGCTATGTATAGAAAAAAGGGCATTTTCTCATTCACCCTGACAGAGCCTATTGGTTATTGTATGACAAATCTTGCAAGCTGAATGTAAAATACAATGCAGCTCTGCTTTTAAGGACAAAGATATTAGGTCCTTTATGTCTGAAACATAAGGAATGAAAGCTATCTGCCATTCTTTTTTGAGATTTCTTAAAATCACATGAATCTAACCTTTTGGAAAGAAAAAATGAAAAATACCAACCTAACACAAACAACGACAACAATGACGATAAGCAGGAAGACAAAACATCCAGCACCAATCGCAATTATCAGCCAAAGGGGTAGCCCTGAAGAACTATCAGTTTTCGGGGGAGGTGTTGTCATCGCATCTTCATCGTAGGCAGGCTGGGCATCATAAGCAATTTTATCATCAAACTCTGTCAAACTTTCCCCTTGTAATCCCTGTAGAAGAATGTTTTGAAAGGAAATGAATGTAGGGTATTGAGCAAAGTGGATGGATGGTAAAATAAAATGATAAAAACAATGGCATGGGTGGATTAGGCAGTTGATAGGCTTAAGTAATGGTAAAGTAAAGCATGTTAATATATTAAATAAAAGAAAAATTGATTAATATATTCATAATGAATCATCTTTAAAAGTAAACCACATGTAAATTTGAAACTTAAAGTTAAACTGTATATCTATTACAAAAGATA